>OZ025239.1:47864227-47961998 GCA_964019155.1 Osedax fenrisi
ACAAATGTATGGATATAAAACATTACAATATATTATTAAAAACTAAAGCACTCTAAACCTTATATACATAATTTCTATATTTTTTATCAAATATTAATTGAGTTATAAGCATATATCTATAGGTTATATAAATCCCTAATACAGACACTTTATGTCTTAATACGGACACCCTATAGCCAATCATTGCGCAGCGTGTGAAGTATTCTGATTTCCATAAAAATTGCGTGCGTTATAATATTAATACAACCAATGAAGCTAAATCTAAAAATATTATTATTTCCTTACTTAACCTGTATTAATAATTAATAAAATAATAAAAATTAATAAATGAATTACTAATTAAATTGTATTAAATTATTCATAAAATTAATTATAAATAATGTAATTGTAATTAATCTCAATGTTTAATCAATAATATATAGTTTATCTAGTTGTATATATGTTGTCCGTATTATAACATGGGGTGTCCGTATTCTGACATGGGTACCGATTACGGACACTCCCGTTATTTATTTAATAAAAAGATTAAATAAAATTTTAAAATCACAATAATATCAATAATCATATAATATTAATATTGTAATTTTTGAATACAAATATTGAGTCATAAAATGTTAAGACTATTTATTGTTAAAGTGTCCGTATTAGGTTACTTTAACCCTAATATTTATAAACGTATACAACATCATCTAAAAATGACCTCATTACCCATCTTTCCCTTATAAGGGATATAAGGGATATATATAATCTTGCTTATATGTTAATTGAACGATTTTTTTTAAATAATGACGCACGAGATTTAAACAATACAATAGCAACATTATCGACAACCAATCAGAATCCATTTGCGTGTCACTATTACCCGATTTTAGGGTATCACTAATACACGAAAGTATATGGTATATGTAATTTATCGTAGAAACTTAAATAATCATAAATAAATTGTATTATATTTTCATGCAGATATTAAATCTATCTTTAGTATGAGACTTTAATATATTTAAAAAATCATTAATTGATTTAATTTTTTAATTTCATCAAATATGGAAATAAAATATACTTTATCAGGGATACCTCCTTGATTATATTAATAAAGCTTGTGAATACCTACAACTTTCGTATATAAATAAATTTAATTGGACTTGTAATTTGTGAGATATGTTGGATGTCACTACTACATGTAGTGCATGCATGTTAATACGGTAGTATAACATAGTATACCTATAGTATACCAATAGATATACTCATATATGGGCATCATCCAGAAACTATAATTAATGATTCCTATAACTAGAGGTTTTACCTTCTATAGTATACATTCCATTGGTGGTATTCTCACACCAGTATACTCTACTATAGTAAACACTACTACAGTAGCGCCAGCAATCAGTTCAATATGATTCCTATATAGATTCCTAACATTTCATTTCACATTGTACAGTTTACAGTGTAAGTGTATAAAGTGATAATTTACTTATCAACTATGTGTTATCAATGATAACAAATCATACAATTGATAAGCTATATACTAATAATAATAATAATAATAATATAATTTATTGAATATAGAAAATAGATATTCAAAATGACATAAAACAGGAGATAAAACTAATAGTAAGAAATAAAATAAAAGTATTAACATTATTGATTTACATATGATATTGCTTAGCTCGTATATGTTAATGATATGCCAACAATGCCGCGACAGATCTCAGCTTTTAGGAAAGGGTGAATCATTTCCTATGCCGTGGGGAGGAAAATTTGACCAGTAGATTCCACGCTGGCATCCTTATATGTTAAATTAATATAAATGAAATGTATTAACAATTTACTAAGAAGTTTATATATATATATATATATATATATATATATATATATATATGATAGATGTATTAAAAATGTATTATAATGAAGGTTGTTCAGTATTACAAGTACCTAGATGATTTCAATGTGTGATAGTAGGTACTATTAGTGAATCATTATATGTGGTTGTGGTGGTGTGGGGTTGTGTGAGTGGGGTTGTGTGATATCGTGTGTGAATGTGTGTGTGTGTGTGTGTGTGTGTATGTGTGTGTGCGTGTGTGTATGCGTGAATCATAGTATTATTAAAAATGATCAACATTAAATCCCATTCAATTCGCTTTTTCACTGTATTGTAATGAAGTTTACATAACTATGTGACGTGTTTCAGTGCCGACATACATATCAGATATATAGGTAGATATCTGACAATAAGGTACAGAGACTACATAACTCGAGGTCGCATAACACTAGGTCGGACACCTGCAGCTGCATATAGGATAGCGAGACGCCGTGTACATATTGTCAGAGAACGCTTCCCCGACAAATAGGAACTTTCCACAACCTTTCGACATCTGTAACTTACTCGACAACACAAGTATAACATATATATAGTTAGTAATATTTAAAATGTAAGTAGTTATTTACACATATATAGATACACACAAATATATATATATATATTATTTTTTTTTGGGTGATTTATTTTATCCCATCTACCTAGCTGACGTTTTTAATTATAACCAATTATGACGAAATATGGTTTAGGCATACTGTCCTTTCGAAGCCGTTATAGTAATAAGGAATACATGGTTTTAACGAGAGCCGATCATTTTGTATACACTATTATATAAGATCACTTATAATTATTAATTGTACTATATATACAAACCCTATATCTATTGTAATGGTCTGGCGGACGGGGGTTGTACCCGTGTCCTACTGATTGTATGTATGATGCCTTATAAGGCTATAGCCAACTGAGCCACACAGGTAGTTCATATATATATACATATATATATATACATATATATATATATATATATATATACATATATATATATATATATACATAATATTTATAGGTGTGGTGTGTGTAATAGAGTAATATATATATATATATATATATATATATATATATATATATTATATATATATATATATATACTGATAACTTTATAAAGATTATAATTAATACAATGGGCATGAGTAATATTTCTCAATATGAATATGTGCATGATACAATATGTCATAATAAGTCATTTTTTACCTGCAAGACTATTTAAGGCTTTTACAAATGTTATTAGTAAAACGAGGGTTCATTATGAATGTATATATATAGGTATACATAAGTAATGTATACATGTATGTATATATATATGTATGTATATATATATATATATATATATATATATTATGAATGTATTGTTGGATTGATTGCTTTACCTGCAGATATAAATATAATAAGATAAACTTAAATAATAAACATAATGTTTAACTTATTATTGATTAATTTGAAGAATGTTTAGATATTTCTATTAACTACTGTTACGTATATACGACATAGGCGATACGTTATTGCAAGTAAGTACGTGACATATATGTGACTTTTGTGAACAGATAATATTAAATTAGTAATGAGAACATATTATTAACTGTTTTAATATATGTCAGAGATACGTGTAGGGGCTATTTATGGGATATATATGGGCTATATATGGGCCTAACATAAATAGTTATACACACACACATATATATATATATATATATATATAACATTATTATTTATGAGTGTATCAACTTATTCAATTAATATGAAATTATTTATGAATCGAAATAAATATATAGGAATATAGAATATTTCAACAATTTAATAGTTTAAACAAGTATTATAACTGGGTGTATTTCATAGTAAACAATAGAATGCATTGTTATCCATGAATTAATACAATGCAATACCTCAACAATAGATACGTTTATGTATTACAATGCCGAGTATTGTACGGTATTCTATTGTATGGTATTAGGTGTACGTTTATGGTATACCCTCCTATTTATATAAACCCTCTTCTATAGCGAATAACTTATAAAGAATAACTTTAATTTACTGGAAAAATGACACACATAACAACTTTATTAGCATTATATTAACTTTATAGTATAAGTCATTAATATAAAGAAAGGTGGGGTACCATATATAATATTTAATATCGATCTTATATATATACCCTATAGGGTAAGTAAGGAGATAAGTAGGGAGATAAGGAGGGAGATAAGTAGGGTAATAAGTAGGGAGATAAGGAGGGAGATAAGTAGGGATATACGTAGGGATATAAGTAGGCAAGTATAATAAAGCCTGCAGGCTATCAATTATTTATTATACTTGCTAATACATATATTATTTCGGGTCATTCGTATAAATAATCGAGTTTATTGACTTCAATATTTTCATGAATAACCTAAATTGTATACCGTATATTATGATATACATGGTATATATTATACAAGCATATATATATATATAGTAAGACAATATTCGTATATTCCTACTTTCATTTGTAAATTACCTCATAATCGCAAATAAACTAAATATGAACACATAAGCTTTATATTAATGTAGATAATAATATTGATTTAGTTACATGATATGATTATACCTAAACATATCGTTACGTTAAACCATGGATTGAAACATCCAATGAATATATTCATTATTTATAGTTCGTTTTAATTAAAATATTAGTTGATTATTTTAATTAACAATACTCGTTGATCAGATAATACCTATCTATAAAATATATCAGAATATAATATATGTTGTTAGATAATTTATTTATAATATTCAATTATAATTGTAATGTATACTCATTGATCAGCCTATAGTGAGGTAATAGGTGATAACACTTAATAACACTTCAAAGTAAACATCACCACAGTTTGCATTACGTTTATAGGTACAACAATGACCTATATGTCATACATATAGGTATACCTACGTGTTGCCTATAGAGATGTATACAATACAAACATGCACGCAGTATATATGCTGAACCTTACGGGGAAGCTTATTAATGATATACACATATTAACCTATTAACCTATTAACCTATTAACCTAACCATATAAACACGCGCGTAAATATACACCGTTAAATATACGTACCACCGCACTATACATATCGTATTAGTTATACTTGTTATGTTAATACAAACCTAGATATTGTATTATATAAAATTGTATTCATATATATTTATTCAAATATCTTTATATCTATATACTAACGGATATTGATATATATATAAAAATATATATATATATATATATATATATATATATATATATATATATATATATATATATCAATATCCGTTAGTATATAGATATAAAGATATAATAAATAGATATTATTTGTATTTATTACCTACCTATATATAACATAAATCAGCGTAACACATACATACCTAAGTATTGTACAATATATACTACGTAGTATGACATACACCTAACCATAAACAACATTCTAATGGATAACATGTTTTGGATATATCTATATTAGGTATACGTAATGTAGAAATAGTATTTCGATGCCTATTATTTAACCTGTATACAACTAAGTATAGCCTACCTATAGGTTGGATATAGTCAACCATGATTATTAAGTAATGAGTCACGTTCATGAGTCATTGTGCGATAAGTATGTTACCTATAAGTAAACATACGGTTATGTTTAGACATACGTTTAGATGTGCGCATAAACATATGCGAGGCACTCGCATATTGCAATGAACCGAATACTTATATATATATATATATATATATATATATATATATATATATATATTGTATTCGAAGTAGCAACAACAAAATAGAAAACTACAAAATATTTGGCGGGCGGCGCTCGCGTCTCAGAAATTAATTTCAGTGAACGTGAGAACTAAAGTGGGAAATATGAATGCGCGTATTATTGTGAATTAGTAATTAGTAATATATTAATAATTAGCATTATATGATATATATAACCTAGTTTTACATTGTGCAAACTTTACCCAAACAGAGATATTATTACACAGCTATAGAGGAGAGTACTCGAATACCGACACCCTAACAATAAATCACCCTAACAATAAATCACCATAACTTTATTATTTCTCAATTAAATATTACCAAATTTTATTTATAAGTATTAGTAGCCTACTAATAGTAGGTATATACATATAATAGCTATTTTAAAATTTAATTCAGTTTGTTTAACTCTGAAATAACATGGGTGTCGATATTACAGGCACTGCCTCGAATACCGACACCTTGGAACATAATATCGACACCCTACATATATCGATATTTTAGATATAACATATATTATTTAATATCCACTATCTAATCAGAATTAAATGGGCGTTAATTTTAGTTAACACACGCAATTCATACATTATTTTCCTAAAATTAATTTTCGAAAATATTATAAATATTAAGTTTGAAATTACTTAATTATAATGCGAATATTGTAAATACATAGGAGTTTTATATAGTTTCTGAAATACTATTTAATTCCAAGTAGAAACAATATATAATATGTATAAAATAATGATACGTAAATTATTAGAGTAATGGACCTTATTGAATTTATGTTTTAATAGTAATATTAAATTTAAATTTAAACTTTATAGTAATTATATTAAAATATTGTATATTATTATTTAATATTTATTTATTAATCAGTATATATATAATCAACTGAAATCATGAATCCTAAATCTATATAAATGATACATGAACAATTTACGATAAATTTTAAAGTAAAATACGGATCTATTTTTATTGGATATCATGAATCACATGGGGTCGGTATTAGGGTAATTTAGGGGGTCGGTAATAGGAAAAAGCATATGGGTTGCTATAATTAAGATATATTGGTTAATATTTATTCAAATTAAATTATTTTTCTAATAGTTATAAATATGTTATTGATCTACAATATTATGCAAAAAATTTAATTTTCTTTTAATTAATAATGTATTTACAATGATTTAAAAAAAGTTATTATTCAAATATTTAAAAAGTAAAAACAGAATATTACATTTGATCAAATAACAATTGTAGGATTAAATATTTTTTTAAACAAAATATTATTCATATTTATCATTAAATTACTAACAGTTCATTTATATATAATCTCTTATAGGTTAGTTACTGAGTTACTGAGTTACCTAGTTACTGAGATACGAGAGGGGGTCGGTAATCGGAGACTTTCCCCTACCCCATTAATATTAATAATAACCTAGTTGCGTTTTCTAAATTGGGTATAATCCAAATGTAACCAATCCAAACTAAATTAAACCAAACCAGAGAAACCAACTCAAACCCAAAATATTAATTACCATATATATATTTTTTATATATAGGGGAAATATGGATAATATGGCCAGCTGGCGTATCTCGTAAACTATAAGTCCAATTAAAAAAATGTATACAAACAATATGCGCATTGGTAAGCATTGTTCAAATAAGTAAAAATAATTTGTATATCTATTAATAAAAAAAAATTATGTAAAAAATTATAAAAAATCGATTACTTTGTAAAAAAATTGAAATAAAAGATTAGTAACACATATATTAAATCACTAATATATAATATAAATTGAAAATTAAAGTTGGATATTAAATAACTATTTAATTAAAACAAAATGTGTTATCGATTTATTATAGTGACTCACTATAAGTGAGTAATATTCATTAGTATATAGTGTATATAGCGTTATACCTAGAAGGGGGTAATATGGCCATCTTTTAGCGGGTAATGTGGCCACTTCACGATGATTTAAGCCAATAATATTAAAGATATGATTAGAAATCATTATTTGTATATATTGATAAGATTTTGTGCGTCATTATATGAAAAAGTTGATTGAATCAACATCTACTATAGTATATATATCCTAACCATACTAATATATTTCCATACATATTATAATGGTAGTATAAACTTTTAAATTTAATGTAGTATATTAAATTATCTATTATCTATTAACACAATTATAAAGAATAATATATATATAAATTATTTAAATATATATTATATTATTTTATATATATATATAATATATAATATATTGTTATTGTTATTTGGTGGAGTCCTTTCATCCCATCCAGGAACTTAGATGAAGTGTTCACTTATAACCATATATGGCTCTAATATCCATATATATATATATATATATATATATATATATAGGATATAACAATAATAACTAATAATAAACAATAAAGGGGTAATTTTCTCGATAAGCAACTATAGTTATATACGTATATACGTATATACGTATATACATATATGCTTCTATATCCTAATCACCCTGGCATTGCCTAAATCTGAAAATAATAATAATAAATAATATTTATAATGGATATATTTTTGAGTTGTATATATCACCTGATACTAATGTAATACAAAGCTAGGGTTACAACATCCATATTTGCTGATAACAATAGTATTGTAATATATATATATATATATATCATAAATATTCAAATAAATATTATAATTTGTAAATATTACCATATTGCATATTTGTATATACCTATCCCTAGAACACTATTTTATAACATTATAGCGTATAATGCATTTTTGTTGTTGAAATTTTGCTATAGCAAATAACATATCAATAAACCTGAATATTTTATAAAAAAAAAACAGAGAATATAAAAAAATAATATTTAAGCTTGACGATATCTTATTGTATGTAGTTTTTTTATGTTTTTGTGTGTTTGGGTGTTTGTAAATGTGTGTGGGTGTGAGTTGGTGTGTGGGTATGTGTGGGTGTAGGTGTATCTATATCAATTACACAATATACTGTGTTATAGGCTATAACTTATAGAATCGTTTATTTATTAGATTGAATCACTCACTGGTTATATATAACATATATTATAACATATCATAATAACCCTTAGTTACAACAATATTTACCTAAGAATTAATATCTTAATTATAACATACTGACCTTAGGTCAGTATGTCATCGGATTATAATTATATGATCTACTATTTGTATATCAGTAATACTATAGTACAGCAGTATACTGTAGCAGGATCACAGATAGTGTACGACGTCATGCAATAGCTGTGAGCCTACGACATACTACATTTCACTATCCACTCTTCAGGTTAACTTTTGAAGAGGATTCAGATATTTGACCTCTACATTGAGATATCTATATTTATATGTTATTTAAATATTATGTCAGCAATCAATGACGTAGGTGTATCATCGATATAAAGAAAGAACTAAAGAAAAAACTTTCTTTATATCGATGAGGTGTATATGTCATAACCTATAGGTACAGGGGCGGATACAGGAATTGTTCAAGGGGGGGGCTGACATTCAAATAAAACTATATTTTTAAAATAAGACATATTTACTATGCTAATATTCAATTGAATAATATTTTTGTATATATTATGTATATATATAAATTAAATACTATATTAAATTAAATAGAATAATATTTTATATTTTATTGAATAAAAACTATTAATCCACTATATTAATCAATTGCATTCTTCTTGGATTACATAATGCAAATTTGGAAATAATATAATCAAAATCGATCTGTATGTCTTTATGTGTATTATATATATATATATATATATATATATATATATATATATTATATATAGTATATATTGTATACTATTTATAATAAAGAAAGTCTATTTAGTCGATCTTCACTCATAGTCGAAGGTAAATATGTCTTTATTATTCTTAATCGGATAAATGAACATATGAATTAGTAAAAGATGATTTACCAAAGATACATTTAATAAAAACCTAATTGATTTTCTGGGAAGTTAAATGGACAGATAATAAAGATCTATATATATATATATGGTATATATAGGTATATACCTATATATATAGGTATACCTAATACGATAATAATTGTTAAGTACTGGACCAAGAGATATATACAATATGTATTTATTTAATCTTTCTTTCATCTCCATTATCAAATGATCCAAGAATGTAATAGATATTACTTTTTTTAAATACTCTTCAGATGATGAAGCAGGTGTCTTTTATTTAACCTTGGTGTAGAAATTCCTTCATTTGAATATGATAATATTATCATTATATAAATATGATGCTTCTTCATTAAATTCTAATCCTACTTCATCAATATTATCTCTACAAACTTGTATCCCTTTAATTACACTTTGAATATCTTGATGTGCCTTATATACATCTATTGACCTACTCTGGAGAGCAGTTGTTAACTTTTCTATGAAATTAATTATTACATACAATTAATGACATAATAAATTATGTATTAATCATAGAATTGTAAAGACCGTTAGATTTTGTTATACTTTCTGAATTCTATGTTTTATCTTCATATATGTCTAACATTTTTTCAAGTATGGCTTGATAATATTCGATAAATACTCGCAAAGCATCATGTCTGGCAACCCATTTCGTTTTACTTAAACTAATTTCTTTTTAGAAGATTCAACACAAATTTGTGTAATATTTTCTTCTAATAAACCTTGCTTCTTAGCAGAATATTAAAAAAATATGCAGATTTTTAATAATATGTCCATCATATTTTGAACTAATGGCATTTTGCATTCATTTACTATTGATAGATTTAATACATGTGATCTATAGTGTACATATGTTGCTTTAGGGTAATTATTCAGAATTATAGTTGACACTCATTTTACTTTGCCAGACATATTTCCTGCTCCATAGTATCCTTATCCTCTTAAATTTCAATATTTAATTCAGCTTTAGTTAGTGTATCCATAATCAAGTTAGCTTTACTTTCTCCACTAAGATTTTCACATCCTATGAAAGATTTAAACTTTTCAGTGATACAATTACCATTATAATATCTAATTTCTAAAGCTATTTGTTCAGTATTATATATATATATATATAATGTATACATCTGTGGTTTCATCAGCTAGTACACTACAATATTTAGCTTTTTTTATATCATTAATTATAATTGAAGAATAATTATTCTTTCTTTAATGTATTCACCACATTCAAATATCAATTCATTGTGTGTTGTTTTTGAGATGTATTTAGCATTTTTACTGCACATTAATAAGTGTTCTTTTAATATATAATGTCCAGAGTTTATATATAGTTTTAGAAGTGCATTGAAATTTCCTATATTAAAATGTGGATCAGTAGAATACTCATTATGACCATGTAATGCCATATCTTGTCTTCTATAAAGAATGATTATATCTAAAGGTGGTATCCCACTACAAGTATTTCCGGCAAGTTGCCGGAAATATTTTAACTTTAAAACGATTTTCTATCAAGTTAACTACAATTTTAGTGGGAAACCCCCTTACTTTCCGGCAACTTGCTTGAAATATAATAACTTTATAGGAGGTATCCCATTACAACTTGATATAAAAATGTTTTAAAGTTACAATATGTCCGTTAAGTTTTACTTAGATATGTTATTATTGACTTGCATTATAGCTGATTGCAGAAGCATGCTTCTTATTTTCTATCACTGCAATAAAACGAGAATTTTCTTTCAAAGAGTTATTGTGGTAAATAGTTGATTCATGTTTTCTTAAATCTGCAATCGAATCTTTAAACTTAATCATGGACGAAGTGATACATTTTCCAACTTTATTGTGATTAATTTTTAAATGAAAAACACACGATATGTATACCTATATACAATAGGCCATTTAAAGATTCACTGTAGGATAACCAAGGATATGTGTGTAACCACTTGATTTGAAATGTACGAGTATTTCCATTTTCTTTATGTGATTTATAAACGTATTATTTGATGGATTGTTGTGCGAGTATTTTCTTTAGCAGAATATACCTTTCTTCGTGTGTTTTATTGTTAATTCATTCTAAATAGTGCCAATATCTTTAAATTAGATTAAAATTAATGAATATACTTAAAATAAAATATGTATAAACCTACCTATAATTGATATTATAGGTTTTGCTGATTTAACCATATTATCTATTTTAAAATCATATATTTTACAATCATGAGGGGGGGGGGCTAGAGCCCCCTAGCCCCCCCCCTGTATCCGCCCCTGAGGTATATGTTAAATATCTAGACGTAAATATATTTAGAAATTGTTATATAATATATTATATATATTACCTAGAGGTTATATAATATTCTTATTATTTTATACCTATATTATTATTAGGAACCTATATAATATAGGCTATATTGGATAACATACCTATATATTATTGTTATACATAGGTATTTTTAGGTTAATATAAAAGAAGTAGTACGTAATTCATAGAAACAATTAAATGGTCTTACTTCTTATATATAATATATTACGTATTCTTATGTAATATATGACCATCTATAAGAGTCAATATACTATTACCGATATAACCTACATATGTATACAACTATCTATGTATCCACCTACCTATGTATAGTCATGCGTGACAGCATGCCACGCTGTTATGGTTATGTAATCATTGTAATTCTTTAAAAAATACATACTTAATATAACAAAGCATAACATTGATCCTGTACAAATATACAATACATACTATTATTTAATATATAATAGTAATTATATAATACCATGCAAGCTATATAGATCCTAAAAGTATGTTAAAACTAAATTATTCTATAAAATATTGGTATTTTAATAAATGTAAGGTTTATGGTACAAAACCTACCCAAAATCATATAGGTTATTTATTATATGTATACTACTCCTATAGTTTTTCCTCCTTATACTTATGTGTAATATATAGCTATAATATATATATATATATATATATATATTGTGTATGGGATAATGGGTAAACGTGAGCCACGTTTTACAAAAACTTATACTACATCTAAAATAGTAAAATTAAAAACCATTTTAGCCAATAAACAAGTTTAGTAAAAATATTAATAAATGCAATATTTGATTTAATATTTTGTAAGAAAAAAAAGTATTGAACAATTTAGAAAACTAAAAAAAATGGCTCACATTTCCCCACAAATGGGGAAACTTTAGCCACTTAAATCTGAATATATAATCTAATTTATCAAAATAAATAATGTGTTGTATAGTTAGTAGCATGTATTAGTTGAAATATAGATAGTTTTCAACTTTACAAGATCGATATCAACATATATAATACTTTGTTGAATTTTCTATGATTACAATATTTAGTCAGAAAAAGTTAAAATTATATTTATAACGATTTCAATATCCTCTATACTGAGTGGGAATATAGCAACTTTATTGGTTGATAGAACTTTACATTATATTCATTGCTAACTTTTCATATTTATTTTGAGTAAATAATTAATTTTAAAATATGTTACATTACATTCATATTTTTGAAGTTTGTTTATTGTATATATAGTATATAAATTCAATAACAAAATGTACTTAATACTAATTAAAATAATTGTATTGTATTGACACTATCAAATTATTATTATAGCTCATATAGGTGTTTATTATGACCTCTTAATAATTATTGAATCAAAATATTTCCATAAAACTTTGGTAAAATGTCATATTCTCCCATCCCAAATTTATTTTCTGCACTATATCTGTATTATAAATTATATTAATGGTAAAAATGATTTAATAATTATATATAAAATAAATTTTATAAATAATGATTTAACTCATGGATGGTTAAAATCTAATTTTTTTACTTTCAGGGTTTTTTTTAAAATCATATAATTCCATAGAATTGTTCATTTTTTGTTAATTAATATACTATATAAGAATATTTTATTCATATATATTACTCTTATTATTCTTACTATTTTATTTTACCTGTTATATTGACGTAAAAGTATTTTATATATGTACCTGTCCTTAGTATCATTACATAGTGATATTAGATATATAACCACTAAGCTTGACCTATCTACTTTATAGATCACAATGTCTGAAGAGAATAATAATAAAATCATTACAAAGAATGAGATAGTGTATGGTCTAACAACAGGATATGGGGCTTGTATGTTCTGGTGTACCTTGGTTACCTTCATTGTCTATATTGTTGGATTCTCAACCACCAGCTGGTATGTATAGAAATTTATAATATCTAAATATTTATTAGAATATAAATGACCTATAGTTTAATCAATAGTAATAATTACTATCAATAGTATATGTAGCTAAACTATAGGTTTTGTTTATTCATAGAACATGTCCTACTATACAATTACTAAATATATGAAAGCTCTTAAAACACCTCCTATAAATGTAGTAATAGGAGATATTGATAATGTATGTGTATGATAATTGTAAAGATAAACTTCAAATAAAATAAAATGTATGAAAATAAATAGAAATTGAATATAGAAGCATTGTATGTCCAAACAACAGATTTAAATTCTAGTTTGAAGATTTATTATTCTGCAGAGATGTGTGCACAAGTGAATCATATATAACAATGAATAATTTGTTTTATCATAATCTAGATTATAAACTAATAATAATAAGCATTTTCTAAAAGAATGTAAATAGATATAAAGTATCAAGACATTTAGATACATATTTTAATTAATTTTTATGAGATATATAAATATTTTATTCAAGATAAATCATAATAGTAATACTGAAATAAGTTTCACAGTAAATTTATGAAATGTCTTTGTTTATAAATGTTATTAATCCATCATTATACCTATTATCTCTATTTTATATCTAGATAATTGTGAAAATTTTCATTATTCTACATTTATAAATTAAATAATCATTGTTAAAAAAAAGCAATACATGGTTTATAAATTAATTGCTATAAATATATATATATATATATTATTTGTCTAGAAGACTTAAAAATTGAAGTTATAAATAAATAGTGAATTGAAATGAAATAAATTCTATTAAAAAATAAATCAAAAAAACTATCTTATTTGTGTTAAATATATTTATAATTATGTAAGAAAAATAAATAGTAATATATTGTTATTAATGTAATATATTATTTAGTAATTTTAAATTAAAAGGTTTATAACATCTTCGTTGTTTTCTAATTTCCAACACGGTCTGTGGGAGAAATGCATTTGTACTGGACCGATTATAAGCGGCTACGAAACAGATCACAGAGCAGCCCAGGTATTACATAATATACTATTATGCAGTCACTATGACATATCTAAATTTATATTATTTACAGGCAATAGCAATCTTATCATTTATTTTCTCGGTTGCTTCCATAGTTTTATGCTGCCTATATAATTTCGTGGACAGATTCGACAAAATCAAACTAATCAACGGTTATATTCATAGGGTGACGATATAGGGAAGATACTAATTTCATCGCTATTACTAATAGGTTTCACAGTGTGCTTAACAGTAACGTTGATATTGAACATAATATCAGTATCGGTGTATGGGTCGATAGTGAACAAGATGCAGAAAGATGGAGTGCATGGCAGATATGGATACTCATTCGTGCTGGTGATCATCTCTATATTCGGCAACGCCGGGTCTATAATGCTGGCCGTTATGCAATACACACGGGGCAGTACTATGCCGTTCAATAGCTAATCAACAAACAGACACACGCACACAAGAGTACGATTACAAACCATTTATTATATAAAACTTTTACTTCTTTATAATATAAAACATGAATGTGTGATAATTATTGTGTGTGCTTAGAGAATAGTCTTTCCAAAATCATTCGTGCCTCACATTTCGGGAAATTCTCCATACTATAGTATTGAGGTGCCAATTTTATCAACCTGTAAATAAATTATATATATTATAAATATGTAAACAAATTATAAAGATTATATGCGATAGCAAAAATAATTAATAAATTGAAATAATATATTACGTAAATGACTACAAAGATTATAAGGATATATCTAACCAATCGGGTCTTATATCAGTGCACGTCCTAATGTAATTCTTAGTTGTCAATACAAATTCATTGTAGAGAACCCACTCGGGCTTCTTGTCTAAACAAGTACTAGGATGTAGTTGAACAATTTGATTATCTTTAACGGTTAAGTAATGACCACTTCTTTCTAAATGTGCCACCTGTAATCAAGAAATAATCATCATCATTGATATTAAGCAGGTATTGCACAGTTTAAAGTGATGAAAATAAAGATTTTTTCATTACTCCTTTTTAATATCTGTCAAATAAGTATTCAACTGATATACAAATCTAGAAATGATATTAAAAGTTATTTTTTAGTCATGTTATTATAAAATAAATATATAAATATTTAATTCATTACGAATCCTACATGTCTAATTAATTTATATTATTTTAATTGACGATTTAAAAAAATAAAAACCATTTGTTTCACTTATTGTATTTTATATTATATTTGGTGTAAATACTGTATTTCATTGGCATGTGATCACATAGATCAATGAAAAAGCTTTATTAAAAAAAACATAATATTCGATAGTATAACTACAACTCTACTAGTTTATTAATTCTTAATGGGGCAGATTACAATGAAGATAAGTTTAACCTGCATAAAGAATCCACTGACTAAAGCTTTCCTGATATTCACATAATAATCTCTGCTGTTGAAGTCTGTTGAACTCTTTCTCAAGTTGAACCTGTCCATAATACGACCGAGTTGTGTTCGTACATTGTCAGCAGACTTCAGGGAACGGAAGTTTATGAAATTGTCGTAACACCATTTATTTTCATCATGATCTTTGGAATGAGATTGTAATCTAATAATATACTAGTTAATAGTTATTTAAAATATTATTGTTTTGCGCGAGAATCTAAAAATAAGGTAAACTAGTAATACGATTCATTTGAATATTATTGTTATACTATGTTGTATATATACTTATACTAATATTGACTGTACACTATGGAGCAATAATAACTTTGTTTAAAGGCATGGTACACGTTCAACAGGGTTAGGTGGTCACCGTCTACATGAGCAAATCTCATCTTAGCCTCATCTGCGAGCTTCTTGGTTTCATTGGGTCTCATGAAACACTGCGGCACTAACAGAGGGTGGTCAGTGATATAGATAAGGCATAGATAGGGCATAGGGTGAATGATATAGAAAGGAGAGGTCTGAAGAACTTACCCGACAACATGGCTGTGATTGACAGTGTTTCATTGGAACAGTTGTTATCGCATGACGCAATAACCAGCTTAGCTAGTTGGGGGTCTAGGGGGAACTCAGCCATCATAGAGCCGAGATCTGTTAGTTCTCCATCATCATCTATAGCGGCAAGGTAGTTCAGAAGTTCTAGGGCTCTCATTAAGGTTTCAGGGGCTGTCAACGGCATGTTCAAAACATTCATATTAGTAACTTATATAGTATGACTTATATAGATATATTTGAAAATTATATAGTAAAATGTGTAAAACTTTAGTGAATTTCATTATTTTATTATAAAATATTTGTGTGCAATATCTATAAATTACAATATAGTATTTTGATTTAAAATAAAGAAACGCATTCAAAATAAATTGAATTTATATACGATAAGAGAAAATCAATATTTATGGCATTAAATTTACTCAAAATTTAAAAATATTGCACTATCGAGAGTAATATATGCCAGAGTAGCAAGTAACTTTATTATCTAATGATTTCAACCTGGAGGGTCCATGAAATCAAAGTGTACCAAATCATCGATACCAAGTTTCTTGAGTTGTAGAACCACTGAACCGAGGTTAGATCTCAAGATCTCCGGGTAGGTCTGCTCTTGCATTTCTGTGCTAAATGCCTAATTGTCAACAAATTTATCGTCTGTCATTAATATAGGCTTCATTGTTGTAATAAAATAGACTTCGGTTATAGTTACTACCTACTTAGCTACTTCAGTTATATTATTAGTTCACGTGCTATGATTATTAGTAATACTAATTGAACTCAAAATAAAGCTATTTGAACTCTGATAAATAAATAGATGGCATTCAGATTATATGATTAATAGATGACGGACGTTAAACTTTCACCAATAAGCGTATTACAGATATGTATACAATTGTACATATCACCTAAGCATAAACCAGCCAGCCTGTTGAGGATTCTATATATTACAGAATAATATAACACCTCTGATGTAAGTTAATGGTGGTATAACGTGTATGTTGTAGCTGTAGACTAAGGCATTGTGTGTACCTTTTCAGTGTAGAGTCTGAAACACTTGCCAGGTTTAGTTCTACCTGCTCTACCGGCGCGCTGTTGGGCCGATGCTTTACTGATGGCTGATACGAGGAGAGACTCGACCCTGATACGTGGGTTGTACACCTGTATGATGAGTTACCATGTAAGCCTCGGCTAATATAGGATAGTATCATTATAGGATCATTTATATGTAATTCACGGTCAATATTACTACATATTCTATTATATATGTAAATTTTTAATTAGTATTTGAGAGTGAAATTATATTTACATAAAGATAATATCACCCTTCAATAATTAAAACATAAATGTCATTGAGAGAATTAGGAACAATACAAAATATTTAGAAAAAAAACTAATTTTATATACAAATAAATACAATATTATATATAATATTTATTCAGTTATGTAAACAGAGTAACTATTACATAACTTATTTATTATTACTGACCGTACTATAAATAGTCAATAACTGTAAATTATAATATAAATATATACTGTATACTATAAAATAATTTAAAATTTGTATATTAAAAATATCTGAAAAATAACATACTATATTTAATAACATACAATTTTAATATATTATATAATTTATATATATTTAAATAAATTCAATTAAAATCATTTATATATATAGACTACATTTATTAATCTTATAATTAATATTAATTTGAATATTGTATTAAATAAATTAAATACTTGTATTAGGAAATTGATGGGGTTGTAATAATTTTCTGTAGATTTATATTGATGCACATACACATCAATAATTGTATCTAATTAAATTTATATAAATATAACAAGAATAGAATACATATATATATATATATATATATATATATAATATATATATATTATATTATATTATATAATATATATATATATTATCACATTATATATTATTAAATTCATTAGAATTACATATTAAGCGAATAAATTTAAAATGAAATATTGGAATAGTATTATCGTTATAATATTGAACTTATTTTTACCGAACGATAATTATGCATGTATCTTAACATAGGTAGTGATTATAAATAGTCAATTTGACTAGATGTGTGTAATAACCTTACAGGTTACAATAGAGAACACATGTTCCCAACAGCTATAAAACTGATTTCACAAAAATAAATACATCGATATATTGGACTCGATAGCCAGATATTGACTGCTTCAAATTATTATAATATGCCTCAAATGCCCGATATTTAGTAATGTTCTAGAACAATAATCTGTATCAATCCGTAATCAAGCTGTATTTATTGGTGTGGTTTAAGCCTTAGCAGCTATGAGTCTTACTGATAACCTCAATAGGTATGTGCAGGATTGGTCGGTTTTTTTGGTTTTTTTAACATTATAAAAAGCGTTCAATCAAAAATAAGGAATCGATTAGGCAATGATAAGGCTGCAAAACTTGTTTTTTTATTTCGAGAATTAAATTGATTATATTTCTATTAGAAATCATCTAATTATTATTATTATTTTTTAAATTATTATATTGTTACAAATTGTAACTTGTTAATTTATTGCGAGAATTATATTGATTATATTTCTAATTACTGTATTGTTATTTTTTTTAATTATTATTTTGTTACAATTTGTAACTATTTTTTTTATTATATTTTACTTTATTTTTATAATAAATATATTTTAATAATATATATAATTAATATATATAAATAATATTCATTAGTGTTGTATATTTTATACTTACTCTATATATGTATGTTTTGCAGACATTTAATAATCGATCTAGGTATATATAATATTTTCTAATTAATAATCTTAACATTTAATTATAAAAAAACCAAAAAAACCGCCAACCCTGGGTATGAGTGCTACACACCACCCCATCAGCAGCTATGTGAGTGCTACACCAGAGGATATAAGTCATCACCCCAACACAGCAATAAGTCACCCGTACCTTCTGTTTAGCGAAGCCGGGGTCGATGACGAACACCACTCCATCAATAGTAAGCGACGTCTCGGCGATGTTGGTCGATATCACAATCTTACGACCGATTGAACCGTTAGAACGATTAGCCGGGGCCGCCTCAAAGATACGCTGTTGTTGATTGGGTGGCAGTGTCGAGTACAGCGGGATGGTCTTCATTAGGCCTACGTCTTCACCTAGACTGTCCACCTCGCGCGTTATCCTCTTGCAAGCTTCCTCAATCTCCTGCCATAGAGTTGTAAAAGTACTTGTTAAATCGTCAGTGATATAATGGTTATTTTTAATAATTCGATAGAAATTTCAAATATATATATAAATATATTTTGTATATAATAAATTATTCATTTATATTATAAATATTATTGAATACAATATTACAATTACTATTATAATTTATTAAATACAAAAATAAAATTGTGATAAAAAATATTAAATTTTGTCTTTTATGAACATTTTCAACCAGATTTTATAGTGTAGATAACTTGTGTCAGATTTAATCATGATATAAAACGTTGACATGTTATATGATATATGTCATTTTTAAGCATAATATGCCTAGCTCTAGCTGGACGGGCTACAATAAAGTAAGGACAGTTGGACACTGTCTTCACAGCCATTTGATACATCGTATAGATAAACTTTCAAACTATCCGTGCTACAAACATCACATCCTTAAAGTATAATTATGTTATATATCACGGTGGTTAGAATAATAGAAATATATTACTATGGTTAGAATATAAAATAAGTGCATATTTCCAGTATTGATTATTCTATATATATATTTATAGTCTATATATAGAGAAAATAAATGTGATATTTAAACGAAATAATTTTTTTAATAAAAACTCTTTCATGATATAAGTTGACAATAAAACAATTCTTATATTAAAAGCTGTTCATATATATGTACAATCCATTAGTATTATCGGGTGAAATTATAATTATCATAAAATTATAAATGTTGTCATAATAATTGAAAAATTTTCCAAATTTGGGATTATTCTATTTTATATGTTAATTTATGTAATTATTACAGAAAATGCATGAATGCATATACCTGAGTAAAATTGTGTATACCATGACCTTGCTTTGTTAACAAATGTAGGATTATAATCTATTTAAGATAAATAAATGAATTTAAATAATAATAATAAAATGTTCAATATTTCTAAATCTAATTTATATTCACTTCTCATTTTAACAGATTAAACATAATTTGAATACACTACTTAATTTTAAAATATTAATATATATATATAATTTTCAAAATATTATAATCTTCTAAGCATTGGCACTCAAATAAATTATAAAACCATAAAAAAAACATAAAAAACTACATAAAATGTTATATTATATATAAGTATACAGAGTAATATATATATACTATGAGTTTTATATATAAATTCATATATATTATAATAATATATCATAAGTTAATTATAATAATCATTATTAAATAATGTATGTAATTTTTAGAGATAATTTCACAAAATAATACACATGTGAATAATGGAATGAGCACTAGAATTAAAACTAAAATAAAATAACTAATATGTTATTATCATTTGTATAAAAAATATATAGATAATACTGAATACATTTTATTTTAATATTATTTTTATTTTAACTATTTATATGCCTGATATATATATATATATATATATATATATATATATATATCTGTAATTATTATTCATTCATTCAATTAAAAAAAATTAAAAAAACATATTTCATATTTATATACAATCTACTAATAATACTAATAATATATATATATATATATAGTCATTCTTTACGGGAACGGCTGACAATCAAAAATATACCTAATGGGCATACCTTTTTTTAACAATAGGTATCAATTTGAAATTTTATATTATACTTAATTAATATATATAATATAATGTTCCATATTTGGTTTTATAAAATAATCATTAATGACAAATATACAAAATAATTGTCAACCTAAAAAAACCCACGCAAAGTATACCGGAATGGTATTCAATTTTATTCATACATAATAAACACGAATGGGGTTACAATTAAGATTGCATATAATCCGCTACTAGGTATCCATTATTTATGATGAATCATATACTCTAGTTTCATATTATAATGAGAATATTCAATGCGCATGCGTTATTTTAATCATTGATGTAAATAAACTATAATTTTAATTCATTTGAATATATTCATCTAAACAAGTTATACAGACAATTATATGTTAGTTTTTTATTAATATAATATTTTTAAATAATATATTTATAAATTAAATTGTAAATTGAATTAACAGTTAATTATATACAACATTTTTAATATTATCTATATATTTTAAATTATTTAAAAAATACAATTTGAAATATTCAATAATTGAATATAATATGTGTTTTTAAATCTGCTTTATATTATTAAATTTATTTTTCGTAATAATTATTAATACAATAATTTAATTTATAATAAATAATTGTGAATATTAAAGTTATAATAATAGTATTGTGAATAAAATATGGAAACTTTTTATTTTGATTACTCGAGTAACAGTATTAAATTAGATTTGAATTAATCAATATATTAATAATATATTATATTATGTGCAAATACACATAACTAATAAACACCATACAAATACAATAACGCGATTTTAAACTCTAAATCTAAAACATGCTCACTAGACATATTTTAAATGTTGTGTATAATATTATATGAAATATAATTATAAAAATGATTATTGATAATTGTATAACATAAATTATTGTTAAATTTATAATATTGTCAACTAGATAAATCATTTATTAAATTAATTTATATTAATTAAATAAATGATGTAATCATTACAGTAATGCTCAATTTACATTCTTAATATTTATTTACTTATCATAATGATAATCATTATATATAATAAAAATTCATAATATAATAGTATTATTAATACACATAATATATTTACTATAATATTACTTGTTTAGTAATGTATACATAATTGTTGATAATTATTTTATAATAATTTATTATAGTATAATTTTAAATATGATAATTTATTAACTATAAAATTAATAAAATCGTATTCATTTAGTGTTAAAATTATATTATTATGTTTAGTATATTATTATCTGTATAATCATATAGTGTTTAATAATTAATATTTATACATCATAATTATAGTATGATTTATAACTTATATTTTAATAACATGTTTAGTATTAATTACGGTAGAAAGTAATCTTGTACGAGATCATTTCGGACTATATAATCTAGTACGTCTTATTAAATTTATTCTAAAAGTATTATTTATGAATTTAATATTATAGTTATCTTAGATTATTTTAATTTCGACTCTATAGTCATCATTTATATACATATTTGTATATATTATATTTTCCATCAATAATTAATGATTAAATATAAATATTAGAATAATAATTGTAGAATTATGAAAACACTTAACTTTACAAGTGGTACGAGGTTACTAATGAGTAGTGATATTACTTAATTCTTAATTACTCATATTAATTTATTAAAGTAATCTCTGACGACTTATTTAGTAATCTATTAAGACTTATTCCGCCAATAAGTAATTTTATTTATAAAACAAATTTAACTTATATATATATTAATAAATATAGTTATCTATATTTATACTTATCTATATTTTTCTAATTTCTATATTCAGGACACTGTTGGGGCAATAAAGTGAACCTGGCGAGATATGTTCCTCTCTGAATGTCATCTCATAAATGACGTATCGTGGGTGCCTATAAAGAACTATATACAGCAGTCGATGGACGATATAGTATGCATGTCTGGTGCTCTACTAAATGTGATGAGAGATATAAATGATCTGAGAATGCGATTCATAAAGTGCCGAAAAAGCTTGCCATAGTAAGGTAAATTAATTTTGTGTATATAAATATATATATATATTTATTAATTAAGAGGATCTCAATGGATAAATTAGTTAATATCAGAACAAATTGTAATATGTACTAGTGATCTAAAAATTCAAATCTTTGCTTGTCTTCGAAGACTTTCAAATCATTAAAAAAATGTTTGGAGACATCAAATCTCTACCATGTCATGTATTCGAAGACATTCAAATCACCAAAAAAATGTTTGAAGACATCAAATCTTTACCAATTCCTGTATTCGAAGACTTTCAAATCATAAAACAATGTTTGTCACATAAATTATTGAATTTATTGATAGTAAAAACTTCCCATCATCTAATATACAGTTGATCCCCTTTACTTCTACAAACAAAGTATAATGTGAGAGCACAGTAAACATAAACAAATTCCATTGCAGATTTCCTACATACCTACTATAGCTACATATCTACATGAATACCTACTTACCCACCTATATACCTACCTACTTACCAACCTAAGTATATGCATGACTACCTACCCAGCCACCTACATGCCCATATACATACCCTACCCAACAACCCGCCTACCTATCTATCTACCTACTCACATATCTACCTATCCATCCACCCACCTAACTACCCACCCATACATATACCTGACTACCTACCCATCCACCTACTTGCCTATATGCATACCCTACCACCAACCTACTTACCTACCCACCCACTCATATACCTAAATATCTTCCTGAGTACCTACTTACCTATATGCATACACTACCCTACCACCCACCTAACTATCTATCTACCTTTCCACCCACCCACCTAACTACCCACCCATATCTCTCTACCTTCATGACTACCTACCAACCTACTTGCCTATATAACTACCCTATCACCCACCTACCTACCTCCTATCTACCCACCCATCCATATATCTACCTACATACATACCTCCCTGCCCTACAACCTACCTAACTATACTACCCACCTATCTACCTACATACATACCTATCTACTTTCCCAATGTATATATATATGTAGGTCCTACATACCTGACTGCCTACCTCCCCACCTGTATACTTGCCTACATATTTGCCTGACTATCTATCCATCTACACATATACCTACCTGCATACCTATCTAACTAAATAAACACCTACCTACATACATGCATATATACACACATATATAATATACAAACACTAAAATAGTTAATAAGTGTACATATTTCTCTACATAGAGTTATATATTGAGAGTGTATCATACACTAAATGCCATCCAATGTATCATATAAAATCGATTCATGAGTATTATATAATAATAATTTAGGATATGCAATTAGCTACCTGTCCTTATCTATTATCTATTAATATACGTTTGTTCACTAATTTAGTTCCCTACATCTATATTAATAATCTATCACTCTGATCGTATAAATGCTCCTTTTTTTTCGAGTTTATTCCAAATTATAGTACTAATCGGTAATTAATAAGTTCGATTAGTACTATAATTTGGAATAAACTCGAAAAAAAAGGAGCATTTATTGTATATATATATACATATAAATAATGACTTATATAATTTATAAGTATATAAATTACATATTACGTATAATAATGTGGCTACAATACTATGATAAATAGTGAATTTAATCCATACAAATTTTTGAAAATTAAATAGGTGTGACTCGAATTGACTCGAAAATTAGATTTAAGATTTGAAATAATAATTTATATAAATGTTTGAAAATGATGTGACTCGATTTGAAACTTGAATTGAAAGATTTGAAAATTTAGATCACTAATATGTACTATTAATTGATGATATAGCATATATAACATATATGTTATTTAGTAACTATGAACAAATTACCAATTAAATAAGTTTTTAAATAACATAAAAAGCATATTTTATAGCATGATATTTAAAATATATTGTTATATAATATTTTATATCTAATATATAAATTCTATAAAAATTACATTTATATATAGATAAAAAAACTTATTAATTATTAACTTTAACTTATAAACTATTAACTATTATTTTATAATATTGATTTTATATTAGCTGAATGCATAATGTAATTACTTTACAATTTATTTATTGTTGACTTTTCAAATGCATTTTACTAGAAATAATATATGCTATGTTTACATATATAAATGAATGTTTAGATAAAAGTACAAAGCTATCTACCTAATTATTTTTCTATATATAATTAACATATATATGAATAATATAACAAAACCCATATTCAAAAATAGAATTATTATTTGTAAAATATATATTTGTTACTTTTATGTAATAGATATGATTTTCTTTCTTTTTTATATAATAAAAAAAATAGTTTAAATCAATAAATAGTATTTTAGAAACATTTAAAAAAAAGAGAAAATGCTTCCTTATCTCTACATATATGAATTCAACAAAATGGCCGTCTCAAAAATACATATCGCACCTACCACCACCAAACTTACTACAGCTAAATAATTTTTAGATCTTTGCCGGTAATTTATATACTCCAATATGCATGTTTTATTTGGTTCATTTTATATCACTATTTAATCGTATATAATATTTATTATCATACTTAATTATCTACTAACTATTTTTTATATATATAAATTACTCATATATACATATATGTTACTCAAAATATCAGTAACTATTAAGTATATATATATTTATTAATATATTTAAATTATATAGAATTGGATACCTGCAATCCAGTTTATTTGATGAGTTTCAACACGGTATCATGTACTGATTAACGTTAGTAATATATAACACTTTAAATTATTTACTAATTAATATTTTGTTTCAATTATATAGTTTAAAACTACAAAAAAAACTATGTTGAAATAAATTACAGGAAGCAGCTCTCGGACTCAGATGCAATGCTTGTAACAAGATAAATAACTTCAAATCCTTCTGTAGGAGCAGACATTACTATAAGAACTATAAGAAACAGGAGTCCACTAAATTACATCAAACTTACATGTAGCAGACCAGGACATAAGATACAAGGTTTTTATTAAATTATGTTAAACTATTCATACCCTTTAAAAATAGAACATATATATTATTTAAAGTTGACAAAGGGTCTTAAAGTAATGTACTATCCTTTAAGGTATACAATAACATTAGAAAGCCTACTTAACTAACCCCTATCCATACATACTTTTAGCATATGAAAATAAACCTATTGCGACCTACGGCATAACAATAATATGTTATAATTATAATGGCATATTATACGATATAAACTTCACTATAGTCGAATCCCCACAACCCCCTATAATATGACTAATAGACACATCTGCAGAAGGCTAAGCCTCATAAAAATATTATGCACAGACATAATCCCACCTATATCAAAACCACCCGCCAAAAATGATACCAGAATATTCCCCGTAACACTTCAAATAAGCCTCGACAAATAAGTACGACCCTTGTTACATGCGAATAAATGTGTCGAAATCAACTTTAAAGTATATATAGAACTATAGCGTATGATGTCCAAAGGAATCATCATATCGGTAAATAAGCCTACAGCATAGGTATCCAGCATAACATATGCACCAAAGAAGTAAGGCGACATCATGATATTATATGTAATATGGTATTCCAACCAATGCGAAAGATTCCAGACACATCCAATAAGCAATTGGAAACTACCACCAAACATCAGAAGCATACCATATATGTCCTCCACTAATAGGACATCACCCACATTTCATCCAGTCCTCACTACCTAGCATCAAATGAATTCATAGAAAGACACGTTCAGACCATAAAGAACATTATAAAAAATACAGACATCAATAAGATAACTAAAGCACTACTATCTTAGAGAAATAACCCTCAAAATATGATGACCCCAGCCCTCTACACCTACTCTTACATCAATCCAAACATCAGAACGCACGAAACTACAAACACATCAAACAGACATAAATTAACTAGATGACATTACTTGCAAGAAAACTGCATACATCGTACATAACGTTCAAATCTGTCAAATTCGAGACTCCTTAAAATTCACATGATCCCCAGCTACCATTGTCAAGAAACGAACCAGAATCATATGTCATGTGTACCCATACGGGAAACATCCTATGACGTACAAGACATAAAATACGATCAACACCTACAACTAACCCCAAGAAAATTACACCACCATAGAGAATACCCCCACTCAAACACTACATTTATCTAATTACCCAACACCACCATCTGATAATAATACAATCCTCTCACACACAGCTATTATAGAACAAAAGCAGCTTAGGAAACTATACGCCGAAGCTCCAGGAACAGGCACACTCCCTACCGATTTGTCCTGTAATATATCTTCTTCTTAGAAGAGGTGATGTTATGTTATTATCACTATTACTTTGTGTATTATTATTATCTCGCATTATACTAACACACGCCGAGTGCTAGGGATATGCCCATACATCACCGTCTCACATGATTAAGCAATGCTAGACGCATATCTATAAGAGCCGTGATAAATGTACAAAGTTAATAAATAATGTATTTAACGCATTGATTCTTTTTCTAATAACTTAACAACTTGTATATACAAATATACTTTAATATAAATACATTTCTGATTAATGATTCATATACAAATATACTAAATTTGATTTTGATAATTATGTTAATGTTTGAATCAAATAATAATATTTATGTAATGTATTATTCTAATATAATTACACTAACAAATATAAATAAATGAAATACAATTAAATATATTTATGATTATTTGATACAAATACATAAAATCTGTTTTTGATATAAATTAAATTATTAATGTTGATCAAATATAAAGATTTATATAAGTTTTCAAGAATAATTAATTGATTATTGTTTAAATGAATATAACATAATTGATACAATTGATATATTTAGTATTTTAATTTGAAATAAAATTGACATGTAAGAATCCATAATTAATTTATTATTCTTTTATACAAGAAAATATTAATGACTAATATATATATATATTTTTATAAATATTTAAATATAATATACATATTAGTGTTGTAAATGATGTCGGGTAGTTTCGGGTAATTGACTACATGGAAGGTTTCGGGTATCAAAATATGATTTTGGTTCAATTACGATTTAAATACTAATAACTTATCATTATCGAAAATATAAAAAATGCTTATTTAAAATTATAGTAAAAGTATTTTATACAATATAAAATAAAATCAACAATATAATTCGTTATCAATTAATTAGACAATAATTTTGTTATCAATGAGTTAATATATAATACATAATGTTACGGGTCGTGTACGGCAGAAATGCAGAATCAGGAATCGCTATAATTAATAAAAAATAGATAGATAAACAATAAAAAACATAGCAAAGCTAGCTCGGGTATGGCTATTATATCTATAAAGTCTATTCCACACCTAAACTATATGGAAATCCCTCGTATAATTATATACATTTTTACATGTATTAATTAAAATGTTAACATTATATTGAATTTATTAGGGAGAGTTAAAGTGAGGTATATAAATAGAAGTAAAACGTAAATACCATATTCGCATGCATTTTGAAAATAATTATGTTTTTATAGAAACGTTTGATATTCGCAAGTGAGGTTGTTTCGTGCGTATATTTTCATGTGTGGCATCACTTTAAAATATAATTCTAAATGATTCTAATACTCGCCACTTTGGATTGAAATATAGTATATATATATACCAGATTAAACATTTTGTATATCTATATACATATCCCATTATATTTATATTGAATTAATACCAAAGATTTTCCGAAGGAAAGATATAACACTTACGCGAAATCGTGTTTTTCGAATTTGTATACAAAATACCCCAGTACCACCTATAGCGGGTTACTTTTAGGAACTATGTGTTATCTATAATGTAAATTCGTATTTAACTAAACACTTTTAAAATGTTAAATAATATGCTTTAAATTAATATTTATATGATGAAAACTAAGTGTTCATTACTAATATATAATAAACAAATATGATATGTATGTTTTAAATGCTATAAGTATATATTTAGTAAATAAAAGCTAATTTATATTGCATGTAATTTAATAGAGCAATGAAAAAATTGTTGTATGCAAATAGAGCCTAACCTAAATCTATTTCAGTGATTTCGATACTACTGCTAGCAGCAGCAGGGGATATTACTAAATTATGTTGCATGTATAGGGAGTGTTATATCTTTGCTTCGCAAAATCTTTGTTAATACTAAATAAATAGGCTTACATAATTATATAAGTGTGTATATATTATAATAATTATATAATAATAATATATATTTATTGAATACAATACAAAAAGCGGATACAAATATGATTATTAATCTATGTGTTAATAATATCGAATATATACTATTAAAAAATATAAATTATTGAATGAATCATGATTGCATAAGTATTATAAATTAATTAAAACATGCATAATTCCTATCTACACCATGTATTATTTTTACTATTTTTTTTGTGCATAACTTTTTTTTAAATAAAAATAAACTAAAATACTTCTATTATAGAATTTAATAATATGTCTAATGATATCAAATTTATTATAATAGCATCAATATAAAAAATCGTATTCCTATGGTTTTATTTATATCGTACAAATACATTATAGTTGGGTTATTCGTAGACTATAAATGTATAGTATTTACATTTTATACTAGTTTGGAAATATTAAAAATTATAGTAATATTACTAATATTAGATATTATATAGGAAGGTTAAAATGAATTAATAATGTAATATAATGAAAAATAAATAACTTATTGAAAAACAAATATTTCGAAAATGTTACTATAGTATCTTACTTACGATTCTATATTCAATAATATATAACATACATTTATATATTTATTTACTATATATATACATAGATAATTTATTAAAATATAATACCTACTATATTTAATAATATACAAATTATTTATTATTATTCAAATTTTGAAATAATCTGAAATAATAATATTGAAATTTAAATAATTACTACTATTTCCTAAGTTTTTATGAGTCATACAAATCTTTGATTATAAATAGAAATTGATGTATATTTTTACAAAATAATAATAATATTTAATTCAAAATGTATATTTTTAATTAATAACATCTTTTATATTTTTATTCAATATATTTATTCTAAAGTACATTTAATATATTAATTCATAAATTGCCATTTGACATATACGCATTAAGTTGCTGTATTTCGGTAAAAACAGTGTGTCAACAGATTCCGTTTTTTTGTGTAACCAAGTATATACACGCAGAAATCTAAAAATGTAATTATTTATAGTCTATTCTCTATAAAACCAAATGATAATTAAATATATTCATTATAATATAACGATTATTAAAATATTATTTAATTAGATACCAATTATTTCTCTAACATATAGTAATTCATAAATTAAAGTAGGTGGTTGACACAAAATTGTCGGCCTAATCTTCGTGTCAGCGTATTCCGTATTTATATGCCCGTTTTGTCTTCTCATTCCGTATATTATATATCTATATATATATATATATATATATATATATATATATATATATATATAATAATAATAATAGCTTATATTCTAATCGTATTCTATTTAGTAAATTGTAAAGTATTCATCGACATATATTGCGAAAAGTCACATATGCGATCACTATCATAGGAATGGAGACACAATATGGAGATACTACCACTAACCTCTTGACCTGTGAGGAACAACAGGATGTCTCCTTCGATCTCCTCGCACATGTGTATCTGTAGCACAGTTCTAATGGCTGCTTCGAGGTAGTCCCGCTCAGGTTCAGGGGTGTAGAATATCTCTACGGGGTGCGTACGTCCGGGCACACTCATCAAAGGGGCGTTGTCAAAGTAATTCTAAGAGAGACCATATATGGTATGATAATTAAATGACTGATATAATGTAGATAGGATATAGCTATTGGACATATTATATATATATATATATATATGATTTTATGATATAGATGTTATAATAATGTTAGAAATCAGATATTAGAAGTATACATGTAATAATGCTAGATATCGCATGTTTTATCATTGATTCGTGCTAAATTACAATTTAATATTATAGACAATAATAATAATGCGTAAAGTACATCAGGTAAAGGAGGAAATCTTTAATAGTTCTATCTGGAATGTGAGTCTAAAGAGTTTGTTACTTTAGAGAGACTAGATGTGTTGGGGGCGTACTAATATAGTGAAAATGATATAGATGAGGTAAGGGCTCGTGTGGCGTATACTCGCTGTACCCGACCACTGCATCGCTGTCAGTAGCGCGTGGGAACCTGAAACTTTCCGGCATCAAGCGTAGCGCTCATGATGATGATCTTAAGGTCAGGTCTCTGTTTCGCGACCTCTTTCAGTAGTCCCATCAGTATGTCGGTGGCTAGCGTACGTTCGTGGGCTTCGTCAAGCATCACCACCTGGTGACCGAGTAATGTGATGACGTTATGTAATCGCAGTCAACTTTTGATATGATCAAAATGGATTACGAGATGAATATTGTGAGATGAATATTTACAAAAAATGCGATTAGTCACCGAAATCAAAAGGATTTAATGACGCGTATTTTCTGCGTGTGATATTTAATTCGCTGGCCCTGTAACCTGATAATTCTCTAATAACGGGTCCGACATGGCTTCTCTTAACAACATTCCATCAGTCATGTATCTATAATCGGAGTTTTATTATTACAGCGGGTTTATCTATTCGATGTAGAGGTGATACGTACATAGTTAAGTAATAGTAAATAACATAGTAAATAATTAAAATAAATGTTAACAAATAATATAATATATAATTTAAAAAGAGTGATACATAATATATATATATATATATATATATATTACATTATACACTACATCTTACTTTATGACCTTTAAAAGTAGAATTATACAGAATATTTATATTTATTATATATAATAATTTATATATAAATTATAAACAACAACAAATTTAATATATTAAGAACAAAAGAATGTATTTAAATTAATATATTCTTTATTTACAAAAGACTATATTCCCTTAAAGGGGTTATTAATATAATTAATATAATATTAAGAGGTGGCGAAACATGCGAAAAATTTATAAAAATAATTATTTAATAAAAATGATTTTATATTAATAATATTATTCAATCTTTTATCTTTAGAATGACATATAACTTTATATATAAAAGTAACTATAAATGCCATAAAATCACCTCATAAATGATAAACCAATACAAAATGATCATATCTCATATCTTTTATCATAATATATATTACTTTAGTTTTACTAATTTTTCCATTTTACAATTATTATATTGATTTACTTTTTTTTTAATTTTTAAATCAATAGAAAGATAATAGAAAGCTTGTTTACATAATTATAGGTCAATGCATTATTTATTAAATAACAGCCAATCAGATAAGCATTTCTAATGAGTGACATTTTTATATTTGTACTTGTCATTATCAATCTAATAAGTGGTTTTCACTAGAATTACATTTATATTGTAATATATTTTGTAAACTTATATAAATTCTGTTTATATTAAAGGGTTTCATACAAACTCGAACACAATTATTAACTCTAATAATTAGAGGATAAAGTTTAGCTCTAATATTACGATCTAATATTTAAATCTCAGTAATTATTAGATTATATATATTTATTACGCAATTATTAACTCTATTTATTAGCGTTCGAGTTGGTGTGAAACCCCTTTTAAGGTTCACTACAAATATTTTAACATTAAAACGATTTTCTATCAAGTTGTAATGGGATACCCCATTTAAATTTACTATATTTCAAGCAAGTATCCGGAAAGTAAGGGCTATCCCACTAAAATTGTAGTTGATAACGTTGATAGAAAATCGCTATGAAGTTAAAATATTTCCGGCAACTTGTAGTAGGATACCCCCTTTATGGGGATTTAAATATTAGAGTTCAACTTTAATCTCTAATAATTAGAGTTAATATTTGCATTCGAGTTGGTGTGAAAATTCCTCTTAGAAAAATTAATATTATAATGTTCATAAAGTATAGATATTACTAATCATCGAAACCATCAATTTAAGATAAAAATGAAATAATGACAAAATTGACTAGAAATTGTATTATTAGTATCTCACAATTAAATCACAAAATAATATTAAATCCTCTAATCCAAACATACTGATTTTTTTTTTAATTGTCAATTTATAGTATAAATTTTACTCTTTATAATATTATTTATTTTATAAATTACATTGATAATCTATTTTATTATCTTTATATTCATTAATTATTATTTTTTCATTAAAATTAATTAAATTATAATCATGTAGACAAATTGCTGAGATATCTTTAATCTATTTTATAAATGTATATTCTAATTGTATATTATTATTATATTAATAATATTATTAAAAATATATTCATATCATCATTCAATTTTGAATTTAAATAAAATCGATCAAAGCAGTGATATTAATATTCTAAATATTATTTTGAATTATAATTTAAAATATATAATTAAAAATATGATGGTAATATTTTCACTATTTATATATATTTCTATTATTTTACAATATATGTTATTATAAATATTCTTCAAATCCTATATTAAATTCACTTTATCATTGAATATATAATATATTATTTATTCTTATGAAATACTCAGTAGTAGACTTCTATAAAATAATAAATAGAATAATAAAATCTGATGTCTGAAAGAAAGCAAGATCCTATATGGAATTATTATAAAAGAACACTAAGATTTTCCGAAGGAAAGATGGTTCACTCGACAGAATTATTGAAATAAAAAGACACTAGCTCAAATGCGATGGGTAGGTGAACTAAAATCTATTTTTGGAATTTGTATATATTTACATGTAAATTCAAAAAATAATACCATAATATAATCTTAAATTAAGTATGAAAATTCGATTTATATTGAAAAGAAAGTGTTCCTCAAAAATATTATTTGGAGATATCAAAAATGAATTCATAAAATTGTTACCGAATTTGTATAGGTCAAAAATAGATCGATTCAGTCATTGTCATTTACATGTTAACTTTCAATACCGTGAAAATATCGTAATTTAAAAATATATTTAAAAATTAAATATATTGTAAATATAACTTATAATAATACATGTGTATCCATCTCGTGGTTGGTATTAGAACTATATTAAAATAATTAGATAGCTTAGATAGGGAGCGAACTAGTGATGTAAATGATGCTCAAATCTAAAGCATGATACAGTCTCAGTCACCTAAAGTCTCAACTCGGCTCAGGCTCGCTTTGTTAGAGTCTCGGCCTCGTTTTTTTTTCCCGAAAATGAAAGTCTCGGCTCGGCATCAAAAAGCTCAGTATTAATTACACCACAAGATGAAATTTACATTTTTATTCACTGAATCGCGAAGTTGGTGCAGATTATTTTTTAAAGAATATTTTTTAAATTGATGTAAATGTGTATATGTGAAATATATAAAAATGAGTATTAAAATTTAATTTCAAAAAAGCATTATTTCGGCTCTGTAATGTTTTGTAAGAGTCTCAAATTTTTTTTCGGAAAATGAAAGTCTAAGCTCGGCATCATTTACATCACTAGAGTGAACCATTTATGCTTCGCAAAATCTTTGAAGAACATCAACCAATATGGTAATATACTTGGTAATATTATAGTATTTAGATTTTCTAATATCAAGTTAATACTACACGTTACTTACAAGTTATAGTTCTTCATTATGAAATTCTTCGTGTCTGTAATTCTTACATTTATAATAATAATAAATAATATAATTAATTTTATTTTATAAATACTAAGATGAATACTAATACTACTTATTTATAATCTATATTAATAATACTAAATAATATAGTATTTTTAATAAAATATAATTAGGGTAAAATATTCTATAATATTTAATTTTAAAATTATTTGTAATTATTTCATAATTTTAATAAAAATCAAATATCCGATTAAAAAAAAAATCCGATTCAAATTAAATAAATTTTTTTTTTTAAATGCGATTTTAATCCAACCCTGCTATTCATATATAACCCATTTGAATACATAATTCATTAGTCTTGAATAAATATCAATAAATATTTATTAATTTTTGCGCATGTTTCACCGTCCCTTAACCATTAAATTAATTCTATAGAATTTTGATTATGAGTAAATAGTAATTTAATATTATATATCATTATTGTGATTTTGCTATTATGAAATTCCATGATTGTTTTTCAAATATTTTCAATTTAAAAAAAATCATTAGATAATAGTTACATAATAATATTTGTATACTGAATATGGAAACTCGAGTTTATCATATCCTGTATATATTATATATAATATATATATATAACTTAAAAGCAACTTACTTCAAGATAGTATTAGAAGATGTACAGTCTTCGAATCTGATACTGTAGCCGATCTGTTGACCGAGGGCGACGTCCATCTCTTCAGCCACTCTGGCTGCTACTGACATAGCGGCTACTCGTCGCGGTTGAGTGCACGCCACGCATCGCTTCGTCGTGTTGAACTGGTCACGGACCCACTCTAAACACCATTGGGGGATCTGGGACAGATCAGAGCGTTTGACCGAAGATTAATGACTAGGTGAGTGGGGCGGGGGCTGGAGCGGCGGTAATGGGGTGTGGACGGACGACTAAATAGGTGAAATCCGACCACTCATTGCCGTGTCATCTCTATTGTGTGCGTGATCTACCTACCTGGGTGGTCTTACCAGATCCGGTTTCACCAACGAGGACCATGCATTGATTCGCCTCCATGGTCTGGAAGAACTTCTCCTTATACTCCCAGACTGGCAGTTTCGAACGTTTGCGGAACAGCTCCCAATAGCGAGGGGAGTATGGTGTACCTGCGCAACGTTATTGATTCTAGATAAACACCATATCCGTGATGTAAATAAGTGTAGTCGACGATTATTTAGAATCGGACGAGTCAAACTAACCCTTAAACGGATTCATCGTCATAGCCGCTTTCGCCAGAGCAGTTTTAGGTTCGAGCGAACTATCATTTCTCCTGCTAGATGTATCAATTATATTATCAAACATATAGTATAAACAATATATTGATATTGTAATTAAAATATATATTATAAATATTATATTTTTTTATTGAAATATAAATTCTCCTATTCATATGAAATTAATGTTGAATGAATAAATGTATATGCATTGGTAAAAATGAGCATAATAAAAACAAAGCTGAATACCTACATCGGCTCCCAATAAGTCACGTGTCAAACAGTGAGTTCAAGTAAAAATTACAAGGCAGGCGTTACATTTCTCAGTAAATTATTCATCAAGTAGTGAACTTGTGTCCTATATATATACATATAGTATGCTTATATATTAATATTTTATTATAGTAGTGAACTTGTGTCCTATATATACATATAAGTATGCTTATATATTAATATTTTATTATATAAGCCCTATACGTATTGTTTACTTGAACTCTCAGTTAGACACGTGACATGTTTGGGGACCAATGTCAGTCTAAATAAAAAAAAACATAATTTGTATATTTGATAATATATTTATATAGAATAATAACAAATTGATAAATATGTAAGTTAATAATATAATTGTATTTATTATTATTTTATTAAATATAACCATTACCTTTATAATATATATTAATATATATTTAATATATATTATATAAATATATAAATATATATTAAAATATATATTAATATTATATGAAATTTTAATATATTTATAAAATAATTTGATGCACACTATTTGCGAATGTTTTTTTATATATATTTAATAAATTATATTAAAATATATTCATTATATTACATTTAATATAACAAAATCTTTTATATAATATAAATAATCGAGAAATTCATTATAATTTTATATTATAATAAAATTGTACCCAAAAGAAATAAACGATAAAATATTTATTTTTAAATATTTTGTCATATTAATTCTCCGATATACTTCACATTTCTTTTACTCTTAAATTCAGTATTTGTAAGCCACATGAATAATAAAAATTATATAGATTGAACTTTATTTTTGCATAACACTTTATTTCAATAGTTGATCCTATGTTTTAACCTCTTTTTAAGGGTAGCATCACCAACATCAATACGATGCCGCTTCGACATGATGTTTGAACAAAATGGAGAACAAAATTGGCATTTTTATGTGATTGGATAATCATTAATAATCACAATTACATGCCTTTACAGTAGTGTCTTTGTAATTGTAGTTTTATTTCAAACTAATGTTTAAATTTACTATTATCTAATAAAAGTAGATCGAAACCAGGTATTATTGAATTATTATATATATTATCCCTATACGTTATTAACAATATAACACATATTTTTCTAAATATATCAATTTATTTATATAATTATTTATTAAATACAATACAAATAACATTATATTTAAATTTTTACTTATCGCGCTTATTAAGCGGCTTAAATATGAACGGATTTTCATCATTATTATGATAGTAGAAAATAAGTATTTGATATAAAATCACTATTCTAATGTCTACATTTTAATTAAAATTTTTTATTGATATCTAAATGACATTTTTTAAAATATTTATTTAATATTCAATATTTAATATTATATTATATTGTGGAACTTTTATTATAACAGTTATATCACAAAATTATAGATTCTATAATACCACTATCCCCGTGCTTATTTTAAATAATATTTACATATATAATATATTTACAATATAAATGTGTTTGTTTGAAATACAATTTGAAATTTAATATAAATACAATTAAATTATATTTAATATACTATTTATTATTATAATTATATATCTAAGTAATAATTATTATAATTATAATAATTATTATTATAATAATATTAAATTATAGTTAATTATTTAATTTTAATATGTTAAATAACTAATCATATATTATTTAAAAATTGGGATCAAAAGAACATTACGATCAACGGACAAATTCAACGGACATCGATGTCCGTTGATCGTAAAGTTAATATGATATTCTATACTGTGGAAATTGATATCCGTCGATCATTAAGTGCACTTGATTGTATTGCATGATATGTACTGATGTACTTCTAACGTAATGTTCTTTTGATCCAAAAATTGTTATTCATTGAAATGGTTTCAACCAAATAATGACAAAATATACCTTATTTCATTATAGATGGCTGGTTGACAACCAGTGGTTGTATGTAATTGTATTACCAAATATACAGTTAAATTGTGAAATAAAGATTATTATAATAATCAATTATTTATCAACTATTGATTCAATAGGAATTAAATAAAGTCATTAATAGTCACTAATTTAGCCTAATAATTTTGCATTCAATTATTATAAATATTTAATACTTAATTAATCGTTACCTAAATATGATAATGTGAAAAATACATGATCTCTTACCTTATCGAAATGGTAAAGGTACACATTTTTATAATCACATACCATACTAAAATATGTAATAATAAGAAGGAAATCTAAATTCTAATTAGAAGAATAAGCAATAAAATAACCGGTACAACATAGACACTACATTGTTATTTTCTACAGTGGTTACAATCCCTGCTTAATAACAACTTCATATTACACAATTTACATGCTAAGGTACCTTCACTATTTCCATAGGGCAAGCTAACACTTATTCACATGATCCAAATATTGTGATATTAATTAGATACAAACCTTGTAGTTTACTATAGTAGATACTATCCTTGTAGTTTAAAACTGGCATAATATTCTTTATAAAATAATAAATTAATTCCAAATATAATAATATTATATAATTTATATTTTAAATTATTAATAATTAGTTATTATTATTAAGTATGAACAATGAAGTTAAAATACGAAACTTGTTCTACAAAATATAATTACATGCATGTAACTGGATTCTCTATTTGTTATTAAAAATAGTTAGATAAGTATTTAAAATATGTGTGAATTAATCCGTTATTAAAATTACAGAATTCTAAATGAGTAAAATGGAAAGTGTATTGAATCTACCACCAGGTGATACTATATCAAAAGTTATATTTAGGTTAGTTAAATGTAAACCACCGTCTCATTACGATGAATTCTTAGTTAATATTATTATTCATTGTTTATAGTTTTATCATATAATCTGACTCTAAATTGGAGAAACTAGTTAAACTTTATTGTTAAATATAAATTTCTAAATTTGTGCTTATATCAAATTTTATCATTCTAAATTTTGTATGCAAAACATTAATGATGTATTCTAATAGAAATATGTGGTGATGTTTGTGGACGTCAGTGGTCAATCTGACGGCGCCACTAAAATAAAGTAACTCGTACCTAAATGTTTCATCAGCCGTGCATTGATATATATATACAAATAATTTATTTCTAATGAATCAAATACAACTAATTATTTAAGTCTACTCATATGCAAATAAAAATACAAATATGGACACAACAAAATACTTTACATTATATTTGTATTACCTTTTGATATGATATTTTTTATATAACTGTTAATAAAATATTAAATATTTCCTATATAAACCCTAAAAATGTTTATTTAAAATTTAAAATTTATTTAAATTTGTAATAAAAGTGTTGTTCTATTTAATTAATAATTTATATATTTTGAATGAGTATTTTGTAATGTACTTGATTATATATATATATATATATACTAAATATAAAAAAATATACATACATTTTTAATTTATCATTCAAATACAAATGCATCAAATCAGTGTATTTAAATGAAAATACAAACTCAAATACGTATTTGATCCCATCCCTGATATATGTAAACTGGAATATATATCAGGTGTATAAATATCATATATCCACCACTGATCGAAATTTTCAAATAGTTAAAAGTTATTGAGAAGTTCAAATATTGAAAATTTGGTTCTCAAGAAATTCAAATATTAAATATATAGTTCTCGAGAATATAGAATTTTTACTATCATAATTAATCAATAAATATTTTAAATTATCAATATTTATAAGTTATAATATATTCACTTGCGTACTTTGTCAATTAACGCACAATTAAAAACAATCAGATGTTGTTCATTTTATTTAAAAAAGACTTAATAGTTATCCATGTTTCAAATTATTATCTTACTGTAATATTAGATCGCTGTAAGTTATTATAACTTAAAATTACTTATAAATATTTTTAATTATAATGATAATGGTGATTATATAAAGTTTATTAAAAAATACAATCTAAAGATTCTAAGACAATATTATATATATATATATATATCAATATTAATGTACATAGAAATTATTGATTTAGAAATTGCCTCGTGTGGTGTTATTTTTAAAATTCTGAATCTATTACAATATTTAATTATTTATTTATATTAGTTAGATCTGTTATATTCAATGATTTGTCATATATAATACTCTATATACTAATATGTATTATGCTGTACAGCAGCTGTAGTCAATGTGATAGTAGACTTTTAAATTGGAAAAAATATAAACCACCCCTCCATATAGAGTAAATATTAAATCTCAGCAAAGCTAATTGAATCAATCAACAGGCTTTAACGACGTGTTGCTTATAGTGTTTCTAATTTAAAGGTCTAGTATCATATTGATCTACAGCAATGCATCACGATTAATTTGTAATTTGTTATAGCTGACCTCCCCCTATCTATCATAGTCCGGATGTTCCTAACTATCTGTTGGTATCAGCTTGGGATGGGGTAGTACGTCTGTACGACACCTATAACAACTGCATTCTGACCAAGTATCGGCACAATGCTCCTGTTCTCTCCTGTAGTTTCATGGTTAGTGTTACTACATACACAATACTTTTGAATTATATTTTTTGTAAAAACTTGTTTTTATATATTTATATAAATTATTGTAATCTTCAAAATCATTTAGGATTCAAATTCAGCTCTCAGTGGAGGTCTTGATTTAGTATTGAAGCACTATGACTTTACCACTCAACAAGGTACAGCTGCTACTACAACTATAACCCCACTTTACACCCCTTAATAATCATATTATTGATGCCTGTAAAACTATACCCCATCATAAAGATAACATTCTTTGATCCGTAACCCCATATCCCCACTTTACCCCCACAGAGATGACATTCGGGAACCACAAGGAGCCCATCCGTCGTGTTGATTACATTCCCGACCAGAAGATAGCGGTCACTGGAAGTTGGGATAAGACCATCAAGTTGTGGGACATTCGCTCTCCCATCAAGTGTATCGGCTCGTATGCCCAGCCTGATAAGGTCTACAAACTACTAGTACATAGAAGCTATTGCACTAGGATACAACTAGAAATAGTCATTCACTAAAAGCGCCGTATTTGTTATCATACACTAATGTTTTGGATTATTTTAAAAATAATGTTGAGAAATGTAATAATAAGTAAAAATTACAAATTATTATTGAGAATATTGAAATGTTTACAACATAGAAATTGATTTATTATATATATATATATATATATTATTTATTAACTCATGCTACACATTTGGCAATAATATGAATAGATATTAATACTCTATGTAATAATCTACATAACTTGATCACGTGTGTGTTATTTGATTAGTAATTTTATCGATATTATTAATTTCATGAAACTATTTTATTATATATATTTTAATAATTAATCTTTTATAAAATATAATTATTGACATCACTCGATGATCATTAATACTTCGTAATACATGAATTCAGCATTAATATCAGCTTGTACACGCACCCCTAGGTGTACGCGTTGTCTCACGGGGGTAATAAGCTGGTGGTGGGCACGGCTAGTCGGTTCATCATGATCTACGACATTCGCAAGATGGATACCGTCCTTCAGAAACGTGACTCCGGCCTAAAGTATCAGACGCGAGACATCGCCTGCTTCCCTAATCATGACGCCTTCGTCATTAGTTCCATCGAAGGTATGCGGTTTCCATAGTTGTTGCATCGTTATACCGATATATGAGTTTATTTTAGAAGGTGAACGGTAGCGATAATATATAGATTGTGGCCGTAACAATATAGTAGATCTACTATTTCATTAAAATATAAAGTATTTATGGGATAAATCATGCCATTTTTATCTTTCTGAAATTTAAAACTAACATTTACGGTTGAATAGTTATATATCACATAATTTTCACGTCTATAATAATATAAATTTGAAATATATTATTATTTAAAAAAAATATATATATAATTTATTAATTCGTATTGTAGACTATTTTTAAATTTCATGAATTATTAATAATTTTAAGATTAATATTATTGGTTGAATGAATAACATCTCATGTATGAATCAATTAACCCAATTAATAATTATATTCTATCCATGAAACATGTTGTTTTTTTGTAAATGAATACGTGTCTATTAAATCTATACATATTATTCTAATAAATGCATATAGGAATAAATAAATGCTAAATCACAGAGAAATATTACTATATATATATATATATATATATACAATATACAATATAGATAGTCACTTATATATAATTGAATATGCAAATTTTATATTTCCAGTTATTTCAAATACTGATAGCAATGGTTTTTTAATTATACAATCGATAAAATCATAAATATTAAGACAATTATTTGTTTTATTATATTAATTCACATATAATAATAATTTAATCATGATATACCATTGGAGTTTATTTAATTATTTTCTTTTCCAAAAAAGTTAAATAAAATTACATTGAAAACCAATTATAAAATTAAGACAAACATTTAATTTTTAAATAAAATTAATAAATAAATAGCAAATATAACATTTATTAAAATTAAAAATAATTATATATAATTTAAATCAAATTAATTACATTAATTTGCCCTTAACAAGTATTAATGAATTGATTTTCATTTAAATAAATTAAAATTGATTATAACACAAACAAAATATTGTTTCTAATTCACAAGTTCAATATGTATTAATATTTATTAAGACTGCTTTTACTTCTGTAGGTCGTGTTGCCATAGAGTATATAGATGCTGACCCTGAAATACAGAAGAAGAAATACGCCTTCAAATGTCATCGTATTAAAGAGAATGATGTAGAGAGAATATATCCGGCTAGTTGATAAATACAACATTATCTCAAACTAAATTAATTATTATATTAATCAGACATTAATGCATTTACATATTAACAATATATTAAGGGGAGGTGATACTTATTTATCACATTGCATGTAAAGTATAGGGATAAATAGTAATTTTTCAAAATGCATCTACTTTTGTAATAATTAATTTTTTTACACATGATTTTTGAAAAAAATATATTATCAAAATAATAAAGAAATAAAAGGAATAATCAAAAATGTAATGAATTTAAAATGATATATAATGATGCACAAAAGTAAATATAAGTGCCTAAAATATGCATTTATAAATGATACGCAATTAAAAATAATAATAAAAAATGTGTATTAATTTATTTACTAATAATGTAGGTCCCATTCTCTTAGTCTTATACTTATCAAAACATTTTAAATTAAGACAATATATAACTCTAAATGTATTGTACAAGATACACAAAAAAGTTAGTTATTCTTTTATGTATTTATAAACTTATGGTGCTATACATATTCAATACAAATTTTAAATAAAATAACATTAAAGTTTAAAACACAATTATATCTGTTCTATTTTTAAAACTAATTTTATATATTTGAAGCTCCATAACTTATGAACTACTAGATCAAACTGCATGTATTTTTCAGAATTTATATAAAATATTATACTCTTGAGATATAACTCAATACTAAAATGTATTTCATAACTACATTTAATAAATTTAACATTTATGGAAATTTCTGTATTTTTTATTTTCTTTATAAAAGGTAATATGTATGTCCCATTCTCTTGATCTTATAGTTATCATACAATTTTAAATATTTATTATATATATAGTTCTAAATATAATATAAAAAAAAAAATTAGGATTATTATTTTATAAAGATATGGTGCTTTTCATTAAATCATACATCTCCTATGTTCACCATGTAAACTTTCATGTGTCGGCCCTTAAAACATAATATTTCCTTATTAGAATATTTAAGGAGATGTCACACACCTTGTTTTGGTAAAAATATTTTTTTATTTAACATTTTTTTTATTTCATAATACTATTCTATGATTTGTTTTTTAATATCTGTACACAAATTATTTATGAAAACAGTCTATAAATAACATAAAGTGGTTTATATATATTCATTATATATGATATATAATGTATTCACATATATTCAAATGCTGTTTTCTCAGAATAATTATTTCGCGCTAGGTATGTGTATATAAATGTAGGTATCACAAAAACTATTATATATATTCTACTAATTTGTATTGCATTATATAAATAACATATATATGAATAATATTAAAGGAGTAATTTTCTAAATTTGTATGTGTATAATTGCAAAAAATAACAATTTCTATAGAAATTCCGTAAATTAAAAAATTAAAATGTGTGCTAATTATATAATTTATATTATAAAAAATATGTCCTTTAATATCATATGTATACATTTAATGAATAGAAAATTAAAAAAATTAGCTCAATTCAATGAATAGAATTCTGCACGCCTAGTTTTGTGTAGACCCATTATTTGCTATCTCTATACATAGAGAGGTGGGCGTCGTGTGCCATCCCCTTAATCTAAATATAAAAATTAAGCATATATATAAAAATTTATATTATTATATATTTGTTTTCTAATATTTAATCTAAATATATAAATTAAGCATATATATACAAATTTATATTAATGAATATTTTTATTCTAATATTTAATCAAAATATAAAAATTAAACATATTCATACCTACAGAGAAATATTCAACTGTATTATTTATTTATAATAATGTTCTTTATAAAATGTGAAAATGCTAAGTAAAACTTGAATTGGTAGTAACATTTATTGTAAATGTACATAATGAAAAATAATTATTTTTAATAAATTATGTTTAAGATTTTTATATAATATACAGTAATGTATATATAATATATATATAATTATATAAGTATACATTTATAGATAGAGTTCACATTCCCTTAATAAAAGGTAATATGTAGGTCCCATTCTCTTGATCTTAATAAAAAAAATGATATATATTATTACTTAAATATATTAATTAACAACCAAATTATTATAGGTCAATGTGATTGCTTTCCATAAGCAATTCAATACTTTTGCTACAGGAGGTTCAGACGGTTATGCTAGTATTTGGGATGGATTCAACAAAAAAAGATTATGCCAATTCAGAAGGTCTTTTATACAAATATACATATTTAAAACATTTACATTTTAATTTAATCTATATACAAATATTATTACTAATTATTTAGGTTTATTGTCATGAATATAATTGTTTCAATTAATCAATTACCAGTTTATATATATACTATTATTCTATTTAATCACTATTTTAAAATATTATTCCTTATTTATAAGATTTAGAAATAGCTAATTTTGTAGAATCGAGTTTGGTTTCTTTAATTTTAAATAAGTATATATACATTATTTGCTCAATTTATTAATTATTTTCCAATATATTTTATATAAATTCTCAAATTGTTAATATACATAAGACATCTGTATATTACTATTAATTATTTTATTATATTGAATTAGTCTACATATTTTAATTTTATATTGTATATACATGTTTGTTTAATATTTAAAATATTATACATGTAATCATGATCTATATAGGTTACATTTTTGTTAACAATGTAAATTCATATAATTGAAATTATTATAAATAATTATTTATATGATGAGAACTAAGTGCTTATTACTAATATATAACAAATAGGATATAGTTTTAAATTCTATACTTATCTATGAATTCAATGTAAATTTAATTAACAATCATTATTGTATACAATTTACAAATCACTTCAAATATAAATCTATTTCAGTGATTATACTACTGCTAGTAATGACAAATTAATAGTTTCAAATCTAAATAATTCAAACTATCATTAATTAAAATCATTTCTATTTAATAGTAATACAACTATCTTGATACACTTAATATTTATTATTACAGATATCCAACAGCGATTACATCTTTGAGTTTTAATTGTGAAGGATCTTTGATGGCTACTGCTATATCTAATATTGACCAACAAGATGATGGCACCAACAATAGAGAAATATATATCAGACAATTATCAGTTAATGAAACTAAACCAAAAGTATAATTTAATAATATATATGTATATATATATTTTTTAATAAAATTTTATAATTTGTACACATTTTTTATTAATATATAGAAAACAATATTTGAGTAAGTAAGCAAAAGTTGTAAAATTAATATAATTAAAATATAAAAAAAAGATAATTAATATATTACATTGGTCGTCCACGACCCATACCACCAGGAGGGGGGACTACGCCACTTGTATCTTCTGTGGATGCTCTTGGATTTTTGATAGTTTCATCAACAGAAAGTATAATACATGCAGCTTCAGATGCAGCTATAATAGCATTCTGTTTAACAATTGCTGGTTCCCAAACACATGCTTCATAATTATCAGCAATATCTTCATTTACGATATCTACTCCAAACCATCTACCTGCCTCTCCTATAATTAGTAAAATATTTCATAAATGTATATGTTATATATATATATAAAATATCTACCTTGGGCATGTTTTTGTCTTAGTTTATTTAAGATATTTGTAGCATCAAATCCTGCATTATCACAAAGTTGTCTTGGAATAACTTCCAAAGCTTTTGCCATTGCACCGATAATTAATTGATCTTTACCAGCAATACTTCTTGACTGCTCTCTTAGATACGCTGATAGTTCCATCTCTATAGCTCCACCACCTATTAATTATAATAATTTAAGAAATAAAATAATATTATTCTTAATATATATGCAGTTTGTGCTAATATGTAAATTTAGTAATAGTAATATAAGTGCATTATCATTATATTATGAATAAATTTATGGATACAAAAGTTTCAATACATTAAAATTAAATATATGATTCAAAAACTAAGGTAATAAACTAAATACAATATCATAATACCAATTCAGAAGCAAATAATAACATTATTAAAAGTCGATTATCTAAAACAGATAACTAGTAACAAAAATTGTTATTAAATTAATTTATCATTGATGTAACATTTTATCTATATATTGATAAATAAAATTGACTTATCTATGAAGAAAATAAAATATATGATTCAAAAACTAAGGTATTATGTATGATAAAATGTCATAATACCAACTCTCAGAAGCACATAATAACATTATTAAAAGTCGACTATCTAAAACAGATAATAACTAGTAACAAAAGTTGTTATTAAATTAATTTATCATTGATGTAACATTTTATCTATATATTGATAAATAAAATTGACTTATCTATGAAGAAAATAAAATATATGATTCAAAAACTAAGGTATTATGTATGATAAAATGTCATAATACCAACTCTCAGAAGCACATAATAACATTATTAAAAGTCGACTATCTAAAACAGATAATAACTAGTAACAAAAGTTGTTATTAAATTAATTTATCATTGATGTAACATTTTATCTATATATTGATAAATAAAATTGACTTATCTATGAAGAAAATAAAATATAATTATTTAAATATATGATTCAAAAACTAAGGTATTATGTATGATAAAATGTCATAATACCAACTCTCAGAAGCACATAATAACATTATTAAAAGTCGACTATCTAAAACAGATAATAACTAGTAACAAAAATTGTTATTAAATTAATTTATCATTGATGTAACATTTTATCTATATATTGATAAATAAAATTGACTTATCTATGAAGAAAATAAAATATATGATTCAAAAACTAAGGTATTATGTATGATAAAATGTCATAATACCAACTCTCAGAAGCACATAATAACATTATTAAAAGTCGACTATCTAAAACAGATAATAACTAGTAACAAAAATTGTTATTAAATTAATTTATCATTGATGTAACATTTTATCTATATATTGATAAATAAAATTGACTTATCTATGAAGAAAATAAAATATATGATTCAAAAACTAAGGTATTATGTATGATAAAATGTCATAATACCAACTCTCAGAAGCACATAATAACATTATTAAAAGTCGAATATCTAAAACAGATAATAACTAGTAACAAAAGTTGTTATTAAATTAATTTATCATTGATGTAACATTTTATCTATATATTGATAAATAAAATTGACTTATCTATGAAGAAAATAAAATATAATTATTTAAATATATGATTCAAAAACTAAGGTATTATGTATGATAAAATGTCATAATACCAACTCTCAGAAGCACATAATAACATTATTAAAAGTCGACTATCTAAAACAGATAATAACTAGTAACAAAAATTGTTATTAAATTAATTTATCATTGATGTAACATTTTATCTATATATTGATAAATAAAATTGACTTATATATGAAGAAAATAAAATATATGATTCAAAAACTAAGGTATTATGTATGATAAAATGTCATAATACCAACTCTCAGAAGCACATAATAACATTATTAAAAGTCGATTATCTAAAACAGATAATAACTAGTAACAAAAGTTGTTATTAAATTAATTTATCATTGATGTAACATTTTATCTATATATTGATAAATAAAATTGACTTATCTATGAAGAAAATAAAATATAATTATTTAAATATATGATTCAAAAACTAAGGTATTATGTATGATAAAATGTCATAATACCAACTCTCAGAAGCACATAATAACATTATTAAAAGTCGACTATCTAAAACAGATAATAACTAGTAACAAAAATTGTTATTAAATTAATTTATCATTGATGTAACATTTTATCTATATATTGATAAATAAAATTGACTTATCTATGAAGAAAATAAAATATATGATTCAAAAACTAAGGTATTATGTATGATAAAATGTCATAATACCAACTCTCAGAAGCACATAATAACATTATTAAAAGTCGACTATCTAAAACAGATAATAACTAGTAACAAAAGTTGTTATTAAATTAATTTATCATTGATGTAACATTTTATCTATATATTGATAAATAAAATTGACTTATCTATGAAGAAAATAAAATATATGATTCAAAAACTAAGGTATTATGTATGATAAAATGTCATAATACCAACTCTCAGAAGCACATAATAACATTATTAAAAGTCAACTATCTAAAACAGATAATAACTAGTAACAAAAGTTGTTATTAAATTAATTTATCATTGATGTAACATTTTATCTATATATTTATAAATAAAATTGACTTATCTATGAAAATAAAATATAATTATTTAACTATTTGATTCAAAAACTAAGGTGTTATGTATGATAAAATGTCATAATACCAACTCTCAGAAGCACATAATAATATTATTAAAAGTCACTATCTAAAACAGATAATAACTAGTAACAAAAGTTGTTATTAAATTAATTTATCATTGATGTAACATTTTATCTATATATTGATAAATAAAATTGACTTATCTATGAAGAAAATAAAATATAATTATTTAAATATATGATTCAAAAACTAAGGTATTATGTATGATAAAATGTCATAATACCAACTCTCAGAAGCACATAATAACATTATTAAAAGTCGACTATCTAAAACAGATAATAACTAGTAACAAAAGTTGTTATTAAATTAATTTATCATTGATGTAACATTTTATCTATATATTGATAAATAAAATTGACTTATCTATGAAGAAAATAAAATATATGATTCAAAAACTAAGGTATTATGTATGATAAAATGTCATAATACCAACTCTCAGAAGCACATAATAACATTATTAAAAGTCGACTATCTAAAACAGATAATAACTAGTAACAAAAATTGTTATTAAATTAATTTATCATTGATGTAACATTTTATCTATATATTGATAAATAAAATTGACTTATCTATGAAGAAAATAAAATATATGATTCAAAAACTAAGGTATTATGTATGATAAAATGTCATAATACCAACTCTCAGAAGCACATAATAACATTATTAAAAGTCGATTATCTAAAACAGATAATAACTAGAAACAAAAATTGTTATTAAATTAATTTATCATTGATGTAACATTTTATCTATATATTGATAAATAAAATTGACTTATCTATGAAGAAAATAAAATATAATTATTTAAATATATGATTCAAAAACTAAGGTATTATGTATGATAAAATGTAATAATACCAACTCTCGGAAGAACATAATAACATTATTAAAAGTCGACTATCTAAAACAGATAATAACTAGTAACAAAAATTGTTATTAAATTAATTGATCATTGATGTAACATTTTATCTATATAAATAAAATTGACTTATAGAAAATAAAATAATCTATTTAAATATATGATTCCAAAACTAAGGTATTATGTAACATTTTATCCATATATTTATAAATAAAATTAATTTATATATGAAGAAACAAAATGATATATATATATATATATAATAACCTGCAACTACACTATCATTCTTAATAGCTCTTCTAACAATCATAATAGCATCATGAAGGGATCTTTCAGTTTCTTCAATAAATTGTTCTGCACCTCCTCTCATTATAATTGTACATGTATGGGCAAGTGTACAACCAGAAAAGAAATTAAATCTATAAATTATGAATGTATATATTATTTATACTATATATATAACATATAATATATTACCTTTCACCACCAATTTGTTTTTCTTCAAATAATGCGCATCTACCAAGTACAGAATTAGGATCATTATCTCCTGCAGCAACTTCTTTGAGGTCAGCCACAGTAGTTTGGATACTACCTCCACAAGCATTCATTGTACGATGGAGATCTTCCTCTGGAACACGGCCAGCACAGAACATATCTCTATATGATTATAAATTAGTTTTAAATTAATGATATAAGGTATTAAAATCAAACCTATCAGCGAAATATTGTGTTGCAACATCACCGATTGGTAATTTTGATAAAACAACTTTTACTCCACTTTTATGAATCTTATCCAATTTTTCATATAAAATTGTCCATTCAGCATCCACAATTGATTGATAGTCCTAATAAAAATAATAAAAATGACAATACATAAAATATGATTTATATATATTTAAAGAATTAAATAACATATAAATAAGAAAACCTCAACATTATCAACTCTGATTTCTGCATTTTCTTTTTCAGCTTTTAATTCTAATTCAATACTTAATAAAGCAATTGTTAGATTTTCGTACCTTTTAGGTTGCATAGCAAAACCAGCATAACTAAATGTTTTTTGGAATGCTACTCCAGCAATAAGTTGAGATTCCTACAAATTTATTTAATATATAATAAAATAAATACATTTCAAGATTTAATAAAAATTGCCTTATAACCTCTAAAGCTCCACCTTGTACTCTCTTCATACCAATCATATTTAAAGGAAGTAATTCACCAAGCATCATTACTGCATCTACAACCATTTTACCAAAGAAATCTTTATGTTGTGCAACTAGCTTAGAGCTTAAAGCAGTTGATGCACATTTCTCTAATAACGATCTATGTTGTCTACAAATAATATTAACTTATTATACACCTATAAATTACACAATAATAATTACTAACATAGGATCACTTTTTGGAATTTTTACAGAAATTTCTTCCATTCTACTTATCGCCTATTATAAAAAAGATCTATTATTTATACAAAATAACTGCATGTAATTTTATATTTAATATTTTGTAGAAGATAATTTATAAAATACTTTGTATAATATTGTAAACAAACTTATTCATAAAATTATAAATAATATTACTAACAAGTTGAGTAGCTTTTCTATAAGCTCTGACAATTACTTGGGGGTGAATACCATCTTCAATAAATGGCTTACAATTTTTAAGAAATTCTCCGGCTAACAATACTACACTTGTTGTTCCATCACCAACCTAAAATTATTAAATAAAAATGTAATAAATAATAATTGTTAATATAGTAGAAACCCGATGTAGCAAATATTGCATTAACAATTACAATATATATATTTTATAACATTTTATAATAATTTAGTTGGAATTATGTATTTTTAATGATAACAAAATTAGCATTAGTTCTCAGAATTGGTTTTAATTAGATATCAAAACATTTCTTAGAAAAAATTATATCTATTGTTACATTACTGATTATCTTTTAAATAACATTTTACAATAAAATAAATATATAGTTAAATACAGCCTAAAATAAATTACTTATAATCAATGAATTATCAAATTAATATATATATATATATATATATCTTAACATATTTGTATAAACCTCAGAATCTTGTGATTTGGCAATATCAACTAAAGTCTTTGCAGCAGGATGAATAATATTCAAAAGTTTCATAATAGTTGCACCATCATTACTAATCGTTGCTTTACCATTTTGAGAAACAATCAATTTATCCATACCACGAGGTCCCAAAGTAGTTCGAACTGAATCGACAATTGTTTGACAGGCATTTATGTTACTTAATAGTTGAGGTTTTCCCTGACTGGTATCAGTACCTTCTTTGAGTAATATTATTGGAGCCCTCTGTAATTCAATTAAATAATGTTATTTATTAAATGTACTTAAATATTATTTATATGTCTATATTTGTTATAAATATGGTTTTTAAAAAGGAGTAAAACTACCTATATATAATATCAACCTATATAAATGTTGTATATAAAATAGTTATTCTTATAGGGGCTGCATTCACCAAATATTTATCAAATATAAAATATAATCTGATGATATAAACTTGTTTAAAGATTATATCTTGTTTAACCATCGATTCAAAATATTAACAATTAAAATAATAGAAATATATAGAGGAGAAAGTTGGCACATAAAACTATCACCATAATAAAATTTTGCAATGCAAACTTTGCATATATATAACTGAAATGAAATTCAGTATATAATCAATAAGAATACATTGGTACATATTGAATATATGTGATGACGTATTTTAATTGAATATGTACCATTTTATTTTAGTTAAATTTGTGCAAATATTGATTGTGGTTTATTATTGAGATTGTTATTGTTATTATTTTGGTAGAGTCCTTTCATCACATATAGAAATTTATATAACATTTGTACTTATAACAAAATGGTTCTAATGTCATTTCGAAACTGCTTTAATGTTAAAATGTTTAAGGATGTTAAATGTTAAAAGACCTCTGGGTTTTAACGAGATAGGATCACTTTTTTAAAACAAAATTATATAAGATTACTTCAAAATATTATTTTAAGATTTATTTCATAGATCCGGGTGAGGTTTGAAACACCAATACCATATATCCTGATGCCTTAACCCATTAGCTACTCAGGCAGTTATATATAAAGAGATATAATTTAATGTGCCAACTTTTATTTTGAATATACTGACTCTCCATGTGTCAATTTAATTAATTATTTAAATGCATTTTGGATATGAATTATATTTATAATAGAAATTTATAAAATTAGTAAAAATAATATATGATTTACAGTATCTATTATCTATATATTTACTGATATTCACAGTAATTACCATTATATATTTTCATGTAAAATATTGATTAATCATACTATAGTATCAGTAATAAAAAATAGCTGTTTATACCACATTAAAAAAATATTCAAAAATGTATGTAATTATAATTTGATCTATTTAAAAATTATACAAAGGATTCCTTAGTAAGGATAATATACTTATATATCCACATCATTGAAATAAAGAAAGTGGATAAGCAATTGAATGTAGTGTATGGCATTTTGCAATAGAGGCAGTCGAAACCTACTACTAAATACCTATTCAAATTAAATTGATATTATTTATGTATACATATATATCGATAATTACTACCAATTTTAATGTATCTATACTAAAAATACAGAATATCAACATTCCTCATAATGTGAAGATATCATACTATTTTATTGATATTTATAATTTAAATCCATTGATATAGAAGTCACTTTAATCTATTTCGACGAAAAACCTACTGTTTTAATATTTGACATATATAATATGACTAATATCCAATCCAAATCACCGATGCCATTTTTTCAATTTATCAATAAAAGTGCCATTCGCGTATCTATCTTTTACATGCATTTCGTGCGTCAATTGCTTATCCACTTTCTTTATATTCTTCTTTATAGATCCACATATAACCATTTTATTAATTGATGCATATTAAGGGTGAGTTTTTGGTAACATACCACCGTACCATCTGTATGCTTATACATGTAAACTCAGTTGGTACGTTGGTATGTTACAAAAAACGCACTAACAAAAATATAAAATATACCAAGGTATCATAAAGACGGCATGTATATAATTTCAATGACTAGTATTATTAATTTAACAATTGTACAATAACATTAGTAATGATACTATATTTTTATATTATGATACATTTAATAATTAATATTATGAATATTCTAATTTAAATTATGTTGTCAGTACACGCTTATTAGGTATTTTAGTATACTATAGAAATGGATTGTTAATATTTATTCAGGACTTTATGCAGTATAAACTTTATTCAATGTATTTTATATTTTGAATTGACATAGTTTTCACTCTCTTCACAAAATACTATATATGCAAATACAAATTATTTTATATATTCTCAACGAAATTTAATTATTAACAATAAAACTTGTAGTATGATATACAGTAATTATTAAGAACTATTAAATGCTCTTTATCCAATACGATTAGGATCAAAATTTTGTGATATATATTGTTTATATTTCCACTTATATATTTGAATCAGGGTTGTTTTTTTATTTATTAAATAATTTTTATTAATAAATTGTTATATAGAATGTTATTTGTATTATGATATATGACATCAATTTATGTACACGATATACGATGATATTATACATGGTATACTTATATAATATAATCTATAATATTATTAATAATATCGAATTAACTAATATTAAATGATAATATAGTATTGAAATTAATATATTTATCAATAATTTTATATACAAAAATAAAATAAAACATGGTTTTTGTTATCAAAAAAAATAAACAATCCTGATTTGAATAGTAATTAAATTATTATTTATTATAAATTTGTAGTTATCAGAGATATAGCAGCAGTTATTCAAAAATATAATAATATTAACACTCTAAATGATAGGCGGTTCTAAATAGATCTCCACATTGCATATTATTTTATATTCAAAATTATATATTTATATATAATATGTGACAAAGTTATAATTTAGATATTTTTAAAATAGTAATGAATAAAATATAAAATACAAATTTCTAGAATATATATTATATGTAAGGAATAACAATTAATTACATATAAAAATGAATATTTGGTCAAAAGCTTCGAGATTTTTTTAAAATACGCAATCCTATGAACACTGCAACATTTTTTATTTAAATTAGTGATTTGATAATCGTTAACTATATAGTTAGCATAACTAAATATATATATATATATCTATACCTGTCTATAGATATCATAATCATGAGAATATGTAGTTTTGTATAATTATTATTCCATACTACTATTATATATCAAACTATAATAATAAAAGTTGATATAAGTAACCAATGATCTCGTGCGTAGTGTAAATTCTATTATTTACATTAATATGTATTATCACTGCATACGAAATCACTTCGCGATATCACTGGTATTCGCTTATATATAATATTAATATGTAATCCATACTATGGATTTATTGAACAATTATGGGAGATAATCATATGCGGATCCTAAAATTTGAAATTTATATGGGGTGTATGTATCTAATTATGATGCTTATATTATACTATATACAAAGATTATTCTAAGGAAAGATATAACACTCATGAGAAATTGTGTACTTCTATTTTATATACAAAAACCAATAGCTCCACCTATATAGGGTCATTTTTCGAACTATGTGTTATTTATAATGAAAATTTGTATCAAAGTGTAAAACTATGCACTTTTAAAATGAAAATTAAAGTTTTAAATTATTAATTTTATTATGAAGTGTTCATTACTAATATATAACAAAGCAATATGATATGTTGGTTTTAAATGATATAAATATCTATGTGGAGAGTAAGATCTAATTTATATTGCATATATTTAATAGAGAAATGAAAACATTGTAGTATGCAACTCGCGGCAAACCTAAACCGATTTCGATACTGCTGCTAGCAGCGGGATGTATAAATCATAATCAAGTTGCGCAGATAGGGATATGTGTTATATATTTGATATATATATAATCTATATAATATAGACTATAAAAATATACTATATAAATTATATATAATATAACATAGTATATATTTATTTTACTAATTTGAATAAAGAATGTTGAGGTGGTTTAGTAAACGATTTAGTGCAGTTTATATTAAAAATCGCGAAGATTTTGAAAATAATCCATACAATGTATATGTAATTTCGCGATCTATATAGAACCGTCAATTTCGTTGTTAGCTACTAACTTAGTAGCTCATGGGATTATATATTTAAATTTAAACATCTGCGATAACTTTTATATAATATACAATATATATATAATTTATTTACCGATGATAAGAATTTTACAACACAGAATTAAACATAATTATACATTATATTATATAATGAGTAATATTAATAAGAAATAATAAAATAGGTAAAACAAATTTAAAAGGTTTACATTAAAAACTAGAATATTCCAAAATTATATAATTATATATATATAACAATAATGGTTTACATACTATTAGTATCGATATATAAATAAAATATAAATATATATATATGTTTAAATATCACTACTTTTATTAATTAGATATAAATTACAATATAATATTCTATAATATTAAATATTTAAAAAAATAGTGAAAATATAAATAAACTAAAATATTAGTCATGTATATTTATGATAAATTTATAAATTAATACAACATATTTATAGTAAAAATTTATAAAATAAATGTATAATACATCATTAATATTATGTGTGCATTAATTATGCTATAAAGTCAATATATGGATAGATATATATAGATAACATACCATAATGAATGATAACAAGAATTATAAATTAATATTATTATTATTATTATTATTCTCGAAAATTCGGGGTCAAGATAAGCTAAGTATTTATATTTGAATTTTAGACATTTTAAACTTATTTTAAAGTGCAAGTATTTATTTTACTTTGCATATATAAAAACAAGGTTTATACAATTTGTGAACTATCTATAATGGCTTAAAACTTATATATTCAAAATATTATATTTTATATAATAAAGAAGAAAACAACGATTATCATCGAAAATATGCATAGACTTATTTTATTAAATCTATGACTCATAGAATCTATGAGGGAGACGATTAAAAGCTTGAAAAGGAATTAAAGATTAAAAAGAACGAGTTGAGGGGTTATAAGTTAAATTTGAAATTCTAGTTATAATATATATATACCCGTATATATATATACATGTAGGATATATATTGTATTGATATTTATGGGTTATTTAGTTTAATTGGCTTAGATTTGTTCTACTTGGTTTTTTGGGATACTACCAAAATCCCAGCAGACAAAATCCCAGCAGACAAAATCCCATCAACAAAAATCTCATCAACCAAGATCCCAGCAACCAAAATCCCAGCAACTAAAATCCCAGCAACCAAAATCCCAGCAACCACTTTATACTTTTAATATATACATATATATATATATATATATATATATATATATATATATATATATATATATATATATATATATATGAATTACATCGAAGCAGGCCGCCGTTTGTTATGATATGAATTTTAGAGTTCGAGGTGGGCGGTGCTTATATCTGTCACTCAAGTACATATGTTACGCACCACTGCACAATTTAAAATAATCTGACCGAGTAACATCTATACATACAAATACATATATAAAGTGTATACGTGTATTCTATACACATACATACATACATATACACGCATATACACATACACGCATACACATATACACACATACATACATGATCATCACGTATTATATGTATATATATTGTGTGTGTATGTATCTTTTATTATATTAGTATTTCCACCTGTATGTTATTAAGTAAGGAGATGTAATTTGTAAATGCATGTTATATCCTTTATTTATTTTACTATATGAACTAATATAATCTATCTACTAATATACATATATATATATATATATATATATATATATATATATATATATATATATATATATATATATGATATACTTATATATACAAATACACATATATACACACACACACATACACATATATACACACATATACATACCTTCATGCAATCATATGCACATACATGTATGTATATTGTGTGTAGGTATATATGTATTTGTATTATTTTAGTATTTTCACATGTTTTTCTTAATTTAAGTAAGGAGATGTAATATGTATATGCATTTTATATCCTAAATTTATTTTACTATATGAACTAATATATACATATATATATATATATATATATATATATACATATGATATACTTACATATACAAATACACACATACACATATATACACATACACATATATACACAAACACATATATACACACATACACATACCTTCATGCATACATATTCACATACATGTATGTATATTGTGTGTAGGTATATATGTATTTGTATTATTTTTGTATTTTCACATGTTTTTCTTAATTTAAGTAAGGAGATGTAATATGTAAATGCATATTATATCCTAAATTTATTTTACTATATGAACTAATATATATATATATATATATATATATATATATATATATATATATATATATATATATATATATATATACATATATGATATACTTACATATACAAATACACACATACACATATATACACATACACATACACATATATACACAAACACATATATACACACATACACATACCTTCATGCATATATATTCACATACATGTATGTATATTGTGTGTAGGTATATATGTATTTGTATTATTTTAGTATTTTCACATGTTTTTCTTAATTTAAGTAAGGAGATGTAATATGTAAATGCATATTATATCCTACATTTATTTTACTATATGAACTAATATATATATATATATATATATATATATATATATAAATTATATATATATAACTCAGAAGGGTGTAAAAATAAAAAATATATGGAATATTAAAAATGAATTTTTCGACCTCTTCATCATCGTATTGAGCCAAACTAAATAAAATATAATAAACGCAAACTAATAATAAAAATATGAATAAAATATTAAAATAAAACTGAATAAAATATAATAAGAATTATATATTTATTATATTATATGAATAAATCAAATCTATCTTATATATATATATATATATATATATGTAAATTCATGTTATAACAGGGAGGTTATAGCCTACATTTATTTTACTATATGAACAAATATAATCTATCTTAGATAATCTATATATATTATAAAGTTTTGTGTGTATGTGTTTTGTGTTAGCTTATGCAAATAGGTATACTTCTCTATAGAGTAATTCTTACTTATTTTGAATAATTACTTTCTTTTGTTATTTCATATTAGTCATCTGGATCAAAGTGATATAATTATATTGTTTATATCATATTATTACTAAATTATATTATTTAACATTGTTTTGTAAAAAATCTAATAACAAATTTGTTATTCAATATTATATATATATATATATATATATATATATATATATATATAGGTTAAAGTCCTTATATATTATAGTATTACCAAAGGGCTTTGGTATTACTTATAAGTTAATATATTTTATATAATATATATAGTGAAAATTGCTTTTATTATTTAAGTTTATTCAAGCTGTTTTATTATTTAATACTTATTAATAAATAATTATTTAATTATTAGTAATTATAAATTAATTTAGTAATTATTATTATAATATTTATTAATTAATTATTTAATTTTAATAATTATTGGATAATTAATAATTATTAAAATTAAATTATTATAAATTATTAATAATTATTAAATAATTAATAATTATTAATCATATAATCATTAAAATTAAATATTTAATAAATAATTATTAATTATTATAAATTTGTATTAATATTTTTATTATAATATTTATTAATAATAATTATTAATTATTTATTAATTATTTATTACTATTTAATGTTAATAATTTTAATTATCAGGGTTTCTGAGTTAGCGGTTTAATTTTATTAGTTAACATTATTATACAAAAATTTAATAATAAATTTATTAATATATATTATTATATATATTATATTATTATCAATATTATATTTATATATATACTATAATAAATCAATACTATAATTAATCATAACAGTATGTATTAAATATAAATATATTATATAATTTTGAACAATTTATATAAATATATTTGATATTTAAAGTAATACATATTAATCTATAGAGTAATAATAGTATAAATAATCGTTATATAATAACATAAATATAATTAAAATTAAATATTTTCAAATATATGATGAATTTCAAAATAAAAATGGTTTATTTCATAAATTACATGTTTCTCACATACAAGCTATTACATGAACTTATGAATATTGAAGTGTCATAGATATTTGCGATATAAAGGAATAACTAAAGAGGTCCTTGGATCAAAGTTGATTTCCAAGTGCAGATCCACGGTGGATCATCCACCTGAACTAATTTGGATATAGAGTGACGTCTTAGTAAAAACTAAATCAACCTTAGTCATTTTCTAAATGATATTAATTCATCTATATTACAGTATACAGAATTCCATATATATAATAATCTCATTTAATTTTATTTAATTGTAGTTGTTTGCTTTAAATTTGTCTACTACATATATGTATATGTATATTGAGTCATTATATTCGAAATGTTATGTATTACTCTAGTAATACATAACATACAATCATCACTTTCATATGCTCCTCTCATTCTTGTATTATATGCTAGTAGGCTTTATTTTGATTAGCCCATATATATCAATTATTTATTTATTATTATTTTGTTTAAATATTTTTTTTTTCCGTGTTATTTTGATTTTATTTTACAACATTACACTTTATATCTATCATACAAATATTAAACAATCGTCTTTAAAATATCATATTACACATACTTCAATTGATGGATTATAAAAGTCAATATTTTCAAAATAATATATTGGTTATCTCATGAGTCTAGCAAGAACATTTCTAAATACTAGGATCAATATACCAATTCGAATTATTTTGAGTATGGCATATATACATATTGAAAAACAACCATTGGTAAACAAGCATTAAATACACTACCCATAAATAAATATGCATATAGATTAGAAGAAAAGTATAATGAAAACATATATGTAAATGTTATGAATGTAATAACACTTATGAGTTATCCCAATTCCCAATCCCATATCCGTTTCTAGGAGCACACACTTATCTAACTAATCAATATATATTACAAGATATAGATAATGATTTATTATAATAAATAATTAAATTACTATAGTAAATAGATGTATATATTAAATAAATAACAATTATATAATATTTATTTGTATTTATACTATTATGATTAATATTATTTTTATATTTATTCTATATAATACAATTTATTAACAATATATTACTTTATTTATTCAAATAGTAAATTATTTACCTATTATGGTAAGAGTATTTACTGCAGACATGGCTATAGTCCATAGATATTAGAGTGAAGTCCCAACTGAATATATATGCTATAATCCCATACACAATATAATTTTAATATTATAAAATTAAATAATATAATTTTTTTTAAATATAATATGTCTTTAGAATAAAGTAATTTATAAGTTGGTGACCTATTACCATTAGTACAATTGGGTTTTTTGCCAATTACTGTATATTATCAATATGATATTATTAGCCTATATTGCTGACTGTGTAATTGGTTATAACTTATTATCATGGTGATCCGCAAAAAAGAGACCAGGTAAAAATATAGAGAACAAAAATAACAGAAAAAATGTATATAGTGATATTTAATAAAAATATTATTACATATACAATTAACTCTATATATTTCAGAAACACGCTAACTCAGACTTTACAAATATTAGTTTGGTTTTGTACCTATGTAACCTCATGCAAGTATTATATATCTCAGAAAAATTCTTCGGTTCCTTGAATTGTTAGATATCTACATTACATTACATGTTTCGGTTTTCTGAATGCAAACTGTGCTTATAAAGCAATCGGCCGTCAATATATGGGTGAAATTAATTTTGAGATTGAATAAATGTGTTTTCAGTAGTTTCTTGAAGATTAAAGATTATGATGTATTATGAATGGATGTAAGGATAATATTCCAGGAGTATGGGATATTTACCAGGTGTGAGGGATATTTACCAAGTTGAATGTAAGTTATGTTCAGTAGGTAATTGAAATAGAAACTTATTGGTGGAGCGTGTGTAGTGTTACTAGTTATTAATTTAAGTTTGAGTAAGGCTGCTAGGTAGTCATAATAGTTATTATGGATTGCTTTATGTGCCAGTAGTATGGTTTTCTAGAGGATTCTATGACATACAGGTAGCCATTATTTTGGTTTTTTGAATATGCACCTAGCTAAATAATTTTGGAGAATTTGAAGTTTAATAATATATGATAAGGGGATATTAAATAGGATGACATTTTGGTACTCGAATAGAGGTAGGATGTAGGCAGAATCTATAATAGTAGTTGTGGATATTGATATTGAATGACGAATAAGGAATAGTGAACGTAGTTGATAGTTTAGTAGCTTTGTTATGTGTGACAGTTGTCAAAAAAAACTAAAAGTATTGTCAAATATAACACCAAGATTTTTGATATAGGTTGAAATCTAGAATTAACTTTATATATAAATATATATATATATATATATAGAGTCAAACGCTAACTCAGAAACCCTGATAATTCAAATTTTTTAGTATGGTTTGTTTTGTATCCACATAAATATATAAGCACAATTCGATATCTCAGAAAGTTGATATATCAGATACATTTGTTCTTCAAGTCTAAGTTAGTGGGAATTTACGGTATATATATCAAAATACAATTTATAAAATCAATAAAATCTATATATCTATAATATTTGACTGTCATTTTTTTCAGTTAATTTTTTTCTTTTTATTTTTTTCTTTCATTTATTATCACAAGGGCATAGTTACAGAAAAGATTTTGTCTAAGCTCTATACAAAATAGTTGGTTATAGTTGAATTAAGTATTATTAATAAATTTAAAATAATACTAAATTTAAAATTAAAAATAATATTTATAATATAATATATGTGATTTAAAAATACACCATTATTATAAATAATATATGTATTTTGGAGAGTTAAATATTAAATAAATAAAATATTTATATAATTATTAATATTATTAATAATAATTATTAATAATTTAAAATATTATAAAATTAACAAATAATAAATAATGATTTATTATAATTGATAATTGATAATTAATAAATAATTAATAATTAATAATTATTGTTATTAATTATTTATTAATAATTATTAAAATTAAATAATTAATAACAATAATTAATTATTAATTATTAATTAATTATAAATAATTAATAATTATTATTAATAAATATTATAATAATAATAATAATATACAAATTTATAATAATTAATAATTATTTATTAAATAATTAATAAATAATTAATAACATTACTATTAATTATTAATTAATAATTATTTAATTATTAATTATAATTTATTATAAATAATTATTATTAATAAATATTATAATAATAATTATAAAAAAATGTAAAATAATTATTAATTATTTAATAATTATTAATAATTAATAATAATTTAATTTTAATAATTATTATTTATTCAATACCTATTAATAATTATTAAAATTAATTAATAATAATAATAAGAAATAATTAATAAGAATAATTATTAGTTTTTAATTAATTATAAATAATTAATAAATAATTAATAGCATTAACTAATTATTAATTAATAATTATTTAATTATTAATTATTAATTTATTATTAATAATTAATAAATATTATAATAATAATAATAAAAATTATTAATAATTAATAATAATTTAATTTTAATAATTATTAATAATTATTAAAATTAAATAATTAATAATTATTAATAAGAATAATTATTAATTATTAATTAACCATAAATAATTAAAAATTATTATTAATAAATATAATAATAATAGTAATAATAATAATAATAATTAATAATAATTAATAATAATTAAATAATTAATTATTAATAAGTATTAAATAATAAAACAGTTTAAACTTAGATAATAAAAGCAACTTTCACTATATATATTATATAAAATATAATAATATATACTAAAAAATATAATAATTAAGTAATATACATGGATTTAGCCTATTTTATATATATATAATATTAAATAACAAATTTGTTATTACATTTTGTAAAATAATGTTAAATGATAAAATAAAGTAATAATATGATACAAATTAAATAATATAATTATATCACTTTGATCATGATAACTGATATAATAAATAAATATAATAGAATCAAATTCAATATTTTAATTTAATTAAGTCATAAATAGACTATATAGAATATTAAATAACATATTTGTTATTCAATTATTAAAAAATATTAAATAACAAAAGAAAGTAATAATTTAGTATATATATATATATATATATATATATATATAGATTATATTTATATTAGTTCAATTACTAGTACTATTATAGTACTATTTAATATAGTAAATTTGGATATAACTTAATATATTTTAGGATATAACATGCATTACAGATATGTGTTTATAATATAAATATAAACTTTATATGTATATGTGTATATGCATTTATGTGGGTATGTGTATATGTATATGTATGTGTATATATATGTGTATATGTGTGTATATGTGTATATGTATATATCATTATATATATATATATATATATATATATATATATATCATTATATATATATTATAGATTATATTAGTTCAATTAATATAGTACATTTAGTATATAACATGCATTATGTGTATATGTGTTTATATGCGTGTGTGTATGTGGTTGTGTGTATGCATGTGTATATGTGTAAGTATGTTTATATGTGTGTATGTGTGTGTATCTATAATATATATATGTATATATATATATATATATTGTAGATTATATTAGTTCAATTAATATAGTAAATTTAGGTTATAACATGCATTATAGCAAAGCCTTTGATTATAGTGTGTGTGTGTGTGTGTGTGTGTGTGTGTGTGTGTGTGTGTGTGTGTGTGTGTGTGTGAGTGTGTGTGTGTGTGTGTGTGTGTGATTGTGTGTGTGTGTGCGTGTGTGTGCGTGTGTGTTTTTGTTGTTGTTGTTTAAGTATTTATTTTAAGCATATCATTAATAATTATAATTCTATTATGTGGATCTAACAATATATATCACATATAGTTAAAAATAGCGAATGTATACATTATATACATTATGTGTGTGTGTGTGTGTGTGTGTGTGTGTGTGTGTGTGTGTGTGTGTGTGTGTGTGTGTGTGTGTGTGTGTGTGTGTGTGTGTGTGTTGTGTGTGTGTGTATATATATATCTATCTATCTATCTAAGATAGATTATATAATTCATATAGTAAAATAAAGTAACATGCATTTACACATTACATCTCCTACTATTAAACCGAAAATACAGGTGGAATACTAAGATAATAATAAATACATACATACACACACACACACACACACAATATTATATTGAATATACATACATGTATGTGTGTATGTATATATGCGTGTATGTGTATTCGTGTATATTTATATGTATGTGTATAGCACCCACATATAGTATATGATATACATTGTATATATAGATGTTACTCGTTCAGATTATTTTAAATTGTGCAGCGGTGCGTAACATATGTAATTGAGTGACATATATAAGCACCGCCCATATCGAACTCTAAAATTCATATCATAACAAACGGCGGCCTGCTTCGATGTTCACGATATATATATATATGATATATTAATGTATTAATATAGATATTAAAATATATATATAGGTAGATGATAACCACCTAGATGATCATCTATTATAGATTCTATAGATATATTATAGTTGAAATTGCAGGTAATCTTTTATATAATAAGTATCATTTAATAACTATTTAAACATACAGCTGTACAGAGTACATATATATGTAGATGTACTTTAATATATAAGTTATATTAACATATATTTTTAACATATATTTATTAGTTGGGAGGTCCTTATATATTAATAGAATCGCCCAACTTGAACTTTTAAATAAATTGGCGGCCTTCTTAACCAGTTACCATTACAAATAACCATCTACTAAGTAATTTAATTACAAAATTAGTAAATCATTTACTAAATGGTTTACTAAATCATTTAATAAATGAGTATTTGTGTTATATAAAGTAATACATTTTATGATATAATGATATTTATTATACATATTCACATTATGTTATATTTCATGTTAGTATATAAAATTATTAATACAAGTTCAAGTTGAAGTTGAAATAATGTATTTTATAATTGAATTCAATATTTCAATTTAAATTAATTTTAATATGAAATAATGATTGACATAGATTTACATGATTTACATGGTAGGGTATCTAGTATTTCTATTTATTGGTGATGTAAGTTTTAAAAAAAAATTATAATTTATAAATCTGAAAAATACATATAATTAAAGGTTGCTGGAATTTTGGTTGCTGGGATTTTGGTTGTTGGGATTTTGGTTGATGGGATTTTGTCTGCTGGGATTTTGGTACGGAGCCGGTTTTTTAGCTGCATTACATCCCAAAGCGAGCATTTAATTTAACCTTTAATCCTCAGATCGTCCTTTTTGATCGTTACCCCTCTATTTAATAGACTATTATTATAATATCTATACTAATTATTATAATTATTAGGTTACTGCACGAGTTGGGAACGGTTTTCAAAATGTTACCAGCAATTGAGGCGGGCGGCGAACGCGCATAGTGTATACACTATATACACTATCATAGTGACTATGTAATTTTAACTGTATAATACAGTTAACAATAGATTATATGTTTATATTCACTCATCAAATAAAGTATTATAGAACTAGAGCGAATAGACGAGTAACGATCAAAAAGGACGAGCTTTGAGTCATAGATATATAATTTACCTAATTATATATGTGCTTTAGCTCTACATTTTCGATACTAGACAAACTTTTAAATATTCAGTTTTCTTTAGTAATCATTATAATACCATATTCTAAAGGGGATATCCCACTACAAGTATTTCCGTCAACTTGCCGGTAATATTTTAACTTTAAAACGATTTTCTATCAAGTTAACTAAAATTTTAGTGAGAAACCCCCTTACTTTCAGGTAACTTGCTTGAAATATAATAACTTTATAAGGGGTATCCCATTACACCTTTGTAGAAACTGGTTTTTAAATTATAATATTTCCGACAAGTTGCCGAAAATCTTGTAGTGGATACCCTCTTTAATGAGTTCGTTAGTGTAGCAGAGTATTATACTCAGTATACCAGTGAAATAATATCACACTATTTCAGGGTTTTACCACCAATATAAAGAAATTTCTTCTTTATATCAATGGGTTTTACAGTGAACTTGTTACATATAAAACGTTGAAATGGTGCGATATATTATATATTTACATCATGCTATATATCATATATAAAATTGCACATTTATAGATGTACAATATCTGTATTTAAAAATTATTATTCTATATAACCATAATTTTGAAAATGTAGTAAAAATAAAATCTATATATTTACAAAAGACATCACAAATTACTTTTTAGTTTAATTGTTATTCATCTTATATATATATATATTATAAAATACATATGTAATATTTTTATATTGAACGATTTAATTAATTACAAATATTTATTAAAGTTAGTAGGTATATATATACCTATATTGATAAATACTAATAGTATCTCTATAGAGATATAGAGTTATAACTACATGTTTTTTACTATAATTTAATAATAATTCTATTAAAGTACATCACGCATTCAATGAGTATATAATCATTGTAATATTAACAGAATGTATATAGAACCTTGTGTTTCGTTAGTAAGTCTTCTGGAATTGACTCCATTCCTCAAGTAGTCAGAAACTTTCGTTATTAATTTATTATAGAGTCGTATGGTTATTTAGTTAAGGATAATTTTCACGTTTAATAGCTAAGTAAAGAGTGTCTGATTTAATATATTAAGTGGTCTACTTATGGTATTGGGTGTGTCTTAACTATATTACACCCCATTACTAGATTATAAATTAAATCTAATTAGTATTGATAATCTAATCTAATAACTTATTTTATTTAAATAGTTCTACATATTTATATATATATATATCTTATCAATAATAAAACAAAGTAAATTACCTTAACCCATAATAGAACATTTTATTTAACATTCTATAAGTCTGTCAGGTGGTCTAACTTCCCTATCAGATCTCATTATCACTACCTCTTTCTCAAGAAATATTAATCCAATTCTGTTTCTTCTAACAATAGAGCGATCAGTTTCAACTAGATATGTCCTATCGTTGTCATTAGATTTCTTTAATAAGGTTCCCATCCTATCTAAATCATTTATGTATACATTCTCTCACTCGTCTATAATTTTCTTCTACTTCGAGAACTTATTATTATGATATCTTTTCTCATCTATATTTCTTTTAAAATAGTTTTCTGTAGAATTCATGGTTTTCTTTGGTAAGAATTTGATCTTGTTGGAAATCGGGTAATATTGTACTTAATTTCCGATTCATTAATAATTCTCACGGTGAAATTCCAAATGATAACGGTGTTGTTCTATGATTCAAAAATCCTAAATATTGATCGTTTGACTTACCATTATGTTCTTCAATGTTTGGATGGGTCTTTCAGCTACTGAAATTCCTCTAGTCCCTAGAGTATAGTGTATTTCGTAGAAGATGTAATATGCTTATTGATATTTTATGGATATTTCTTTAAACTCATCTGAAATATATTGTATTCCTTTGTTCTGTTGGCCATCTGTTTCTACTCTTTCTCAAGGTTTGCTTGGAACTGGAACTGCAACGGTATGTCTTGTTACCTACTCTAGAGGGATAAGTGTAGCCACTCAATGTTATTATATCCATTCATTGAATTATAATACATTATCCATTATCTCAAGTATTACTTTCCATTAGTCTAAACTAGAACCTATTAAATTGGGTTTGATTGGCAGGTATATATTATCATATAAAGTTATATTTATATATACAAACTTTACAATGTGTATACTAATAATATATAAACTTTATATTATAAACTTTATAATATAAAGTAATATTTAAGTAGAGTAATCTTAAGTCTATTTTTCTATACAAAGCTCTTATAAATAACTGAATTGTTTGTATTAAATTGAATGGTCATTGAATAATGAAATAAAATATAGAGTAGAATATAATATATATTTTTAAATATATAAATAAGATAAATATTTTCGTAAAAAAAATATTAATAAAAATATATATACGTTAATAAGAATCTATCTGTATATGTTAGAATATATGTGTAATTCTAACCAGGAAGAGGATATCTGAAGAAGATAATACAATTTAGTATCGATATTATATGCTATAAATAATTATTACCCTATAATATGAAGTATTGATGATGATCTTATGTAGTTTCTGTAGTTTGACTACTAAAACTATTTTTGGTTTCAAAATATTATTATAGATAGGTTTTGTAAACTGTGGTCTGATGACATTTTTCAAGTTTAATCTAGTTTATTCTGGGTTTTATTAATTAGCTTAACTATTTATCTGGGTCGATTAATTATAATTATCAAAGATTTTCATAAAATCTTTGTTATATAATTTATAAAATAACAACTTAGTTAAAGCAAAGATTTTGCGAAGCAAATATATAACACTCCCTATGCATGCAACGTAATTTAGTTATAGCCCCAACCGCTGCTAGCAGTAGTATCGAAATCACTGAAATAGATTTAGGTTCGGCTCTGTTTGCATACAACAATGTTTTCATTGCTCTATTAAATTACATGCAATATAAATTAGCTTTTACTCACTAAATATATACTTATAGCATTTAAAACATACATATCATATTTGTTTGTTATATATTAGTAATGAACACTTAGTTTTCATCATATAAATATTAATTTAAAGCATATTATTTAACATTTTAAAAGTGTATAGTTAAATACGAATTTACATTATAAACAACGCATAGTTCCTAAAAGTAACCCGCTATAGGTGGCACCAGGGTATTTTGTATACAAATTCGAATTACACGATTTCGCGTAAGTGTTATATCTTTCCTTCGGAAAATCTTTGGTTAAAGTATCTATATTATTAATTATGTATATTTTATACTATATATATATATATATATATATATAGTATAATCTATACATAATTAATAATTATTATATTTATATTCTAAACAAATCTTGTACAATATAGTTATAATTAATTTAAAATAAATCTGTGATCATATTTATTATTGTAGAGTAATAATCGATAAATATTATAAACAATAATTATAAAGCAGGTATTGATTATTTAATTAATTATTAGTAATCATTAACTATCACTAATCATTGATCAAAAATAAAAGATGTGAGATTACATAATAATAAAATTTCGCAGAATATATAATACTATTATAATAAATAAAATGTTGCGAATTAAAAATCAAAATAATAGCGATTGGTAAACATATGCATATAAATATATATATTAATATAACAATCATATTAATAACAGTCCCATTAATTATCAGAGAATCTAGACTGTTCCATGGCAGATTTCATCTTTGCTATAGTTTGCTGTAAATTATTTGTATATTTTATTAAAATTCATATTAATTATGGAAATAAACAATATATTATGTTATATACATGTATGCACGTATGAATGACAAGCTTATTACGTATGCACTTATGTTACAGGTAACATCATGGACAATATTGTACATTAATGAATAATTATATGAATTTATGATATACATAATTAGCTTAAAGCGTAAATCTGTATGTATTTTTTATATCTTTTTAATATATTCAATCGTAAATATCGTAGTTAATATAATTTTGGTAAATTTAAATTTATATAAAATTTATTTCAATATTATTAGTATTTATTAAAATTAATCAGTTAATGATGAGAATATAAAAGAGAATTCGAAATATTGAATATTTTATTATTAATTATATAAGATTCTATTTATCTTTTAAATAGTTTATAATTCTAAATACATATAAATTTCATGGTGAATTTATACTCGTAATTCCTGTGTGTATTTTTGCGTGATAATTACATAAAATTATGGCACACAATTATACAAGTTTTAATTAGAATATATTTCAATTACCACAACAAAATAAATAATTTTACAATAATTACAATAATTTGTTATTACATCTATAGTATCAAACTCATTTATAACTGGTTTTTTATTAATTAAGCATTACATCAATTGTGCATCGATGAAGATCTAGTCTCTCAAAAAAAGTGAAAGTATAAATAGAATACAAATATAATAGGGCATTTTTGAAATCACACATTTAGTTATATTGTATAAGTATGTATTTATGTCATTATGTAATTAATTGTTAATTAATTAACATATTAAGTATTTAGTGAATAAAGTGTAATTTACTTTAATGATCTCATTATATATTAACATTTGGAAATCGTGCCAACCCAATTTAGGAACATTTTTAGCATACACTATAGATTGTGTTGCTATAAGAGAGTGAAAGCACTGAAATTATAGTAAGTATTATATTTCTGTGATTAGGGTGTGATCTAATAAATCATTATTTTTAAATTCTTGTAGGTTCATATACTTATAAAATAAAATATATATATATATATATATAAATGTGTATGTATGCATGTGTATGTATGTATGTATGTATGTATGTATATATGTATTTTGGTGTGTCTGTGCATATGTGTGTGTGCGTTTGTGTGTATATATTATTTAGTAGAATTTATATATATATAAAAAAGAATTCATCGGTACCGTTAATATAACTATTTACCTATTGTTACATTATAGTATTATACACATATTATCTAGTGATTCTACTTGAAATTAAAAGTGCTTTCTGAAAGTATATAGGTCTCCTATGAATGTATCGTATTCAAATTTTATCAACTGATTCCTAACTTAATAATAATTGTGTATAGATATATAATTTAATATAATGTTAAACATCACTTGATTAAAACTCTAATATTATACATATATAGGAGATATATATATATATATATATATATATATATATATATATATATATATATATAGATTCTAAAAGCCCACTTAATTTCAAGTAAAATCAATAAATAATATTTGCATATGATAAGATAACGAAAACAATATATAAACTGTAACAATGAATTATTTTTATAAAATATATAAAAATTAATATTATGTTAGAAATGACTTAATTATAATGCGAATATTATATATACATACTAGGAGATGGATATATTTTGGGAAAACCAGCTTAATTTCAATTAGAAACAATATATAATATATGTATAGTAAGATACAACATGTACATTATTATATTAAGGGTACTAATGAATTATTTTCCAAATAATATATTGATATTAAATTATTATTAAGATATGAATCACTAGTATATATATATATATATATATATACAATATATATCATATACTTTATGAGTTATCAGAGTTATAGTCTCACTTGGAAATAGAATCTCATGAATAATCAAAGTAATAAAAGAGGCGGTAAATATATTGTGAAATTGCATATACATATTTTATGATCATCATTATTATTTCTTACATATAATTATTATAATATAATATATTAGAAATATATATTCTAAAAATTTGTTTTATTCAATAATATTTAAAAAATACCAAAAATAATAACTATGTTGCATCATGCAGTGCATGTTATATGTTACTTTATTAAAGTATAATAATTACGAACATATAAAATATATACGTAATTTCGAGATCTATTTAGAACCGGTGTCATATAATAAATCGTCCCCATCCCAAAAATCATCCCCGCTTGTCACTTGACTACAAAATCGATGATATTTCACTAAATACACATACGAATCGCTTCAAATTTAAACTACATATAACAAATATGTATATACACACATTTGGAAAAAATCAAATTCTAATTATGCATTAAAAGAAAGTAATACTCAAATATATAAAGTAGAATGGAGATGAATTTGATAATACCAGATTAAACGACAATAAATTAATATTTTAAAATTCTGAATCGACAGAAGTTATTATATTTCAATTTTAAGTTCAATACTATAAAATCGTATTATAAAATTGTCTCTATATACCATTTTAATTAAAAAACATTATACGCATTTATATTTGTGAATATAAACATATACCAAAGGGCCTATACTCTATTTATAAATTTATGCGGGTGTTGCGCGCTCGACACCCGCATTAAATTCAAATTACAACTATTTCAATAATTAACTGAAAATGCGTATTCACCTATCATCGAATTCAATTAATTTAATTCTATATATTTTAATAGAGAATTAAAATGAGAATTGAGAAATAGAGAATTAAAAATTAGAAAATGAATAATAATATATTTTATAAATTATTAAAATTCTTGTATGTATAGATTTATTATAATAACAGTTTTATAAATACAAATGATGTATTATTTAAGATATTGATTATATATTTAATGTTGTTAATCAGATATTAAGTAATATATTAATATAATATATTTGTACTATAGTAAAACCTCAGCTTTGCGAATATCTGTAACAGAAATAGCTTTACCATAAGAATTAGCCTTGAAGAGATGGCGTTCTTTTTTCTGTATACATATAATATTATATTATTAATATAAAGCTATGATTTATATAAATGAATAATATAATTTGATATAGATTAACAATTAAAATAAAGTTACAACATTTAATAAGTTTAAGAAATTTGTATAACAAATTTAATTAATAATAAAACTTCAGATATTAGATATAAAATTATAAAATAGAATATAAAATAGAATATAAATTATAATAGATATATATATATATATATATATATATATATATATATATATATATATATATATATATATATATATATATATATAATATACAATTTTAGTCATTATGTATAAACAGAATCCTTGATAAATGCATTATATATTATCACATTGTATATTATTGTTATATTTAAGAAAATGATATCATCGAGGTAAGTGATTAATCATCTTCAAGAGATTGTACACATAAGTGGTATAAGTGAACGAGTACCTTCAAGAGGAACTCCATCTTATGTCCTTCCAAGGTAGGTGTCCTAGATAATTCTGACCAGAAGTAAGACCACTCTGTATTCCATTGTCCGAGGATATCATTTCGCATCAAGAACACAACCCTCCTGTTCGGGTCGTGGTGTATTTATTTAAACTAGTCTCATGCATATCTTTATTACATGGTTCAGAGATAACACTTAATATTTCAGGCATTCACATAGATCTATAAATATATATATATATATTAATAAATGAATTATATTGAATACCTCCTTACAGCATTATGTATTTCCAGAACTTAATGTTTTATTAATTTATTATTATACATTTAAAGAATATCAATTTTAAAATTATGTACAAGATAAATATTTTAAAATAATTGAATAGAATAAATATTTGATAAATTATTTCTCAACGTTAATTATACGTATAGATTATATATATATATCATATTGATTTTATAAATTACTTATTATGTTCATTACATATTTTAATAAAATATGCATACATATAAATCAATATTTAATATATATGCACATTACTAATTTATAACGGTTTAATAAAACGATAATTATTAAATTAATTATATTATTTGATAGGTGTTTATCCAAAAAAAATATGAACTACTTAAGGGGACGCGATACCATCGTTTGGTTTACATGTAAAAGATACGAAAAAAATGCTATTTTTAGAAATCTATTAACTAAAAAAATATTCACTTTTTTTTTTTTTTTTTTAATCTATTAATAATATTATATACTATTATATACTATTAATAATATTCCATATTTTTATATTATATGTTGAAATTTATAGATGTTTACACATATTTATGTTATACGTTTCTAAAAAAAATAATTGAAATATCTGATAAAAAATGTTAATTTTCCAACTAAATTGCTAATTAAAATTTTTTAAATAAATATTTTTTAATTTCGACAAATTACTTTAATCTTACAGGTTTTATCTAGTTATATTGAAAAAATGAAGAAAAAATATTCAATTGTACAAAAGTTAATACTGGTTATGTCAGCATGATTGGTCACAAATAATTATTCTGAGTAAATCAAGTTTCAAATATACCTTACCCTTACCAGATCGGGATAGTTTCCCGAGCATATTCAACAATCTTTTTCCAGATGTTTCTATCTTTCATTGCTGTCTTCGCTTCTTCTACTGTTAGGCCAGTGTCACCAGTTAGTTGCTTTATATAGTTTCATTTCGGTCGTCCACGCTTTGTAAATCAGTGAGCAGGCATCCACATTAGTACACCACTAATAATCTCATTTTCGCTTCTGAAGCAGTGTCCAGCAAATCGTGTTCTTCTTTCCCGGATAGTCTTGGAGAGAGTAGGAATATTTCCATATAGTTTCTTGTTTGTTAAGTGTAGTTTCCATGATATATTAAATACTACTCTCAACATTCTTGTATATGTTCCGTCAAGTTTTATTTCCAATTTTTTAGTAAGTGTCCACGCTTCAGATCCGTAAAGTAACACCGATTCTACTACTGCTCTGAAGAAATTTCTTTTGAGTGTTGCCGTAAGATTTGATTTCCATATTGAACTTAATTTGTCAAGAGCGCACCAAGATTTGGCTATTCGGATCTTTATTTCCTTATCCATTGATGATATCTCACTTCCAAGATATGTATAGTTATCTACAGACTTCAGTTGTGTTCCATTTACAGATTTAACTTTATGGTCAGTGTTGATATTAAAATTCTGAGTTTTTCTAATATTGACCCTTAATCCTACTGAATTTGCTTTCTCTTCCAAGACATGTAGAAGCTTTTCCGCATCACTACATGAATCCGCAAAGAGTGCCAGATCATCTGCATAATCTGCGTCTGATATTGTAACTGTTGGGTATCTTCTTCCTCTTGATTTCTGAAGTGTTAACCCTAGATCTTTATGTAGGTCAATGGATGTCCTTAAAACATAATCAAGTGTTATGATAAATAGTAAAGGTGCAAGAGTATCCCCATGAAGTACGCCTGAATTAATTTCAAAGAATTCAGTGGCGATCGAACCATTGATTTGTTATTACTATATAGAATCATAATTGCGTTGATAATCTTGTTTGGTATGCCGTATGATTTCAGTATCTCTGCAATTTTTTGGCCTATGTATCGAGTCAAATGCTTTGGAAAAATCAATAAATATTATACACGCTACTAGGTTTTTTTTTTGATTCCTTCAATTATTCTTCTAACCGTGAGTATTTGTCCTACTGTTGACCTGTTTTTCCTGAAACCATTTTGAATTGGTCTAAGAATCTCGTCTATGGATTCTTTGGATTCTTTCTCTAATCATGGTATTATATATTTTTGCAGCGATGCATGTCAAAGTAATACCTCTATAATTATCAGTTACTGAAAGTTCACCTTTCTTTGGGAATGGTAAAATACATCCTTTTGTCCAGTAATCTATGGGCTTTTGAGAGAATACATCATTACAAAATTCTAGTAACTGGTCATTGAAATAACCAGATTTCCATACTTCGGGAGGTATCTCATCAATACCAGCAGATTTAATTAATTTCAAATATAATATATGAATATAAACAATATGATTATACAGGTACAAATAATATAATATAAACAAAATGAATAATGTAATGAACATAATTTAAACACCATTTTAAAGATTATATTTGAAATATTATAATTTTACATTAAAAAAAAATTTGAAATTCAATTTTTTTCGAAAAAATCAATGGTATCGCGTCCCCTTAAGTATTCAAATAGAAGTTACACAGACTACATTAATGAAGTAATTGTACTAGTGGCAGTGGGTATTAAACACATATATTCACAATAAGTGCTGTTAATAACCTGTTGGTGACCAGTAGCAGATTACTGGTGTCTATGAACATGTGGGTAAGGTAGGCATCCGTGTTCAATATCTGACCTCTTTCTACATTCTGAATGTGTCGCATTCATAAGTGTAATAAGTATATAGATGGAAGCCACTCGAGTGTCTTGTTCAAATTATAATAATAGCGATAACTTAACATAATCAACAAAAATATATATAAATGTATGTATATATATATATATATATATATATATATATATATATATATATATATATATATATATTTAAAATGCAAACCTTAATTCTTGAAATATACTGTAATCAAAGATAAATAAAATTATAAATATTTATAATAATTATTGAATATATTAAATATTATGTTCAGTCTAATAATTATTAATATTGAATGATCAAGTGTCATTAATTAGAGGTTCTATTAAACATGAATAAAAGTCCCATTAGTCATTAGGAATTTTATTACCTATTTTTTGTAATCAAAATTTGAATATAATTAAAAAAAATAATATTACATAAGTTATTGAATACTATCATAAGTGTATATGAAGATGAATTCATTATAATATTATAATGAAAATAATATATATTATATATATTTAATTTATATCACTTTTTATTAATATTGATATGTAATAAACTACTATGCATTTGTAAATATATGATTTAATTAATAATATTTATCAATTTATTCATTAAAATAATATTAATTTCATGTTATATTAATCTTTATATAATGGTATTTAATAATTAACTATTTTGTACAATACGAATTCAGGTTTCTCATATATTATATTTGTATTTGTGAAAATGAATATTGAGTTTAAGAAGTGGGGTTAAGAAGTTCGGTATGTCTAACCCTCATGAAATCCAGTCCTTCAGCATCCGACCGTGTGTAAGGTTTAATCACCCCATCTATTCCTATAAGACGAGGCGGTCTGTGTCTTCTAGACTCAGTAATATTATCAGTGACTCTGTATGCGTGCGTGCAGAATGGTTAGTCTATAGGTCTCTATAAAACTATAGTGCGTTACCTTCGTATTCCGTCGAAGGAGTAGGAAGCAAAGTCTATAACTCCACTGGCAGGTCTCGTTACCACACCCACTAAACCTTTACCTATCCCTATATAGTATTGTAGATGTGATTGCTATTTATATACTCGATTAAGGTATAGTCATTTTGATATTTTAATGTTTAAAAGTAGAATCTAGTCGTAACAGTGCCCTACACAATTTATTGAATGATATTACGTATAAGATACGCGGGCAAACCTTTGAAGAAACCCTCTACTCCTTCCTTCTTGGCTCCTTCGACTGGTTTCCGTACGATTCCAGTAACCCCGTCGTATAAGCCCTATTGTTAGTGAACGAGTAGAACATGTTTCTAGGGGGTGGGGGTTAAAGGTCACGCGGTGATTACGAACATACACGAGTCCCCTTCCGCCACGAGCGAGCCCTTCTCCTAAGTCCTGGGGTCTCTTGCTCAAGTCTTCCTGTCTACGCTTCTGATAGTCGGAATCCATTGTTAACGCCGCCACCCCTTTACCCAGAGTGCCGGCTATTCTACTGGCGGCACCAGCAGCTCCACCTAGTGGAATAGAGTGTCACTCATCGTGTAGTATGACTCATAGTGATGCGACTCATAACAAACCTACGGCGTGCTTCACTAGAGATCTAACTCCCAACACTAATCCTTCGGCAAATTCTTCTGGTCCTTGCACTATGCCCTATATTATTAATAAAACGTACGTATACGCGCTGATATGGAATTTATGAAGTTTTAGAAAATATTATTATATTCACTTATGCCGATATTTTCAATTAAATTAATGTTTGAACTAAAATAATGATAATCAATAATGTAACTATTTATATTAATGTGAATATTTATTATAAAAGATATAAAGTAGTAGTTAAGTAATGATTTTCAAAATATTTATTTTAGTGAATATATATCACATAGATTATTAGAACACTATGAATAATGATATAAACCTGATAGGGTTCATAAAAGAGATCCTCAATACCTGAAGCCAAACCTCTGACAACACCATAAGGGTTTCCTATGACATCTAGACCAAATACCAACACATACATTTGTTTGACCGCCTAACAGAGTGTAATATAGTTAAATTAAGTTACTATTACTACTATTGTTGCTACTACTACTACTACTACTACTATTGTTGCTACTACTACTACTACTACTATTGTTGTTACTATTACTATTACTATTACTACTATTACTACTACTACTACTTGACCTGTTGTGTATAGTGCTTGGTCAGTTGATCTATCAGATCAGCATTACTGTAGAAACAGAACTTGCGTTCGAAATAGCCTAGTCTGTGATATATATGTAAGAGACATTACTAGTATCATACATTAGTATTTTACATTACGTGATAACTAACTTGAAGATTACATCCTGTATATCAGTTAAAACAATGCCTACGCTTTGAAGGAATACTTGAATTATGTTTTGATGATCTTGTTGATTTCTCGAGTTGTTAAGTGCAGATTTAGATGCTAAATGGAGGACATGGTTAGTGGATATGTTGATAAAGGTTACGAATCATGGTGATTCTGCTAAATACAAATTGTTAGAAAACTATGTAATCTACACAAACTATTTCCACTAGAAAACAATGGCCAATCTTAGCGACATAGTATGTACTATATAAGGGGCTACACTATAACTAAAACTAACAAACAGGTGCGGTTGAGGTTCCTACTGTTGACTGGACATCGGCTTGGTACATAGAAAAACTTAAATGTATCTAAAACGAAGTGTAATATCGAATAATCGGGGGCGGCGGCTAAGGGTGTGCAAAGATTATAGTGGTTGAGTATAATCTTTGCAGATATGTACTGACCGATAGATAACTAAGAACAAGCGAGCAAATACGCGTATCTAAAGACCTACCTTTAATGGGGAGAAGTGAAGGAAGTCGTAGAAATGTTTCTGTTGATGAGAGCTGTCTATCTCACACAACTTCTGATTAGATACCTTCATGTCGATTTCAAATTTATCTTTGTTTCGTTTGTACATAGATTGTTCTGATCCTAATCGAAGCGAGAGTGATATGTTTAGTTAACTGCGAGTATTTCAATACTCGAGACACAGAGTTCGTTATTGGACAGAAATGTGCACATGTAATGCAGGATGCTGCATAGCTTAAGGGATGGCGAAACATGAATATTTACATGGTGAAGATAGGAGAATATTTGTTTAACTTAAAGTACGATAACTTCTGAAATAAATAAGATAATGACTACATTTTTCTAAGTCTTATTAATTACATTTAGATCTATTTATATATTAAGATATAAAATTATATGACATTGAGAATGAGACCTACAAAATAATAATTTTAAAATAACAAAATGTCCAGATATTTCCAGTAAATAAGTTATACTTTTAGCTCATACTAAGGGTATATATTAAGGGTATATATTAAGAGATATTTATCATGATTAAGTTCTGAAAGATTCAGAACTTAATAATTCAATTCGTTAATATCACCATTTCTTAATCGAATTGTTTATAGTAGATCAACAATTATGGATGTTCAAATAATCAAAATTAAGTTTAAAAATAAAAGCAGTAATATCAGTTTTTTTTTTTAAATTACAAATATTTTACTATTATTTTAATGTATATTTTGATAAGATTGTATTTATAGATGCTTATTTATGACATTTATTTGCATTAAACCAGTAACATTTTAAAGATAATATATTATTTTGACTGATTATAGTATCATTTTTAATAAAATTATATTTATTTAAAAAATCGTATGTTTCGCCGGCCCTTAATAGTAATAATATTATATACATGTATAGATAGAAACGAATAATAGAGGACGAACGTAATATACTAGAATGGTAAAGAAATGAGGATGAATGATCAATTGGCCTATTTAGAACGTTATATAGGTACAGTGGCAGGGGGGGCAGGGGTACGGACCTGAAGTGGTGTCATCGGTAGTGGTGAACATAGCCATGATACCGTGCAGGAAAGGCTGATCTATCTTCAGCTCTATCTCCTGGATCAAGAGCTTCGTGTACTTGAGCTGTTTCACTTCGGTGAACTCTCTCGACATGATTATCGTCGAGAACTCGAGGAAAGGCTTCGGAGCTAGAATGTACGGTTGTATGTGCATGGCGGTATCAGCTTGATGTTGGTATAATGTGAGTGAACTTATATATTCATGCTTTCATAAATAGTTATTCTATATATATATATATTAGGGATGTAAATATTTCAAAATAATGATGTTTCGAAATAAATAAAACTCTAATTTTGGGTTTAGATACTAATTAAATAACAAATTTTGGTATTATGTTTCAAAATAAATTTATTATTAACTTAATTTAAGAATTAATTTTGTGTATATGTATAGTAGGAAGTTGAAAGTATTTATTTAGACACATCATTAATAATAATAATTCTATGTGTGATTTTCGAACAATATATATCACATATAGACACAAATAGTGAATACAGGTATTATATATTATAGTATATAATTCGCATAATCACGATTGAAAACAATGTTAGATAATAAGACATTTTTTAAATTTCTTTTTAAGATACAAATCGAAAGTTTTGTATTGCTAAGAAAAAGTGATAGTTTATTCCATCTAATTGATGATGATAAACCAAATGTTGTCCTTTCATATTTGATGAAATGGGTAATCAGTTGTAGTAGTTTAATGGAATTTGTATTATGTAAAATCTAGTGTTTTTTTAATTTGTATTTTATTTCGTAAGTTATAAGTAATAATCTTAAGTATTGTAATTATTTTAAAGTTGATCGAGTCTTCAGTGTTAAGCCAGTTTATTACGTATGTATGTGTGTATGTGTATATGTGTATATGCTTGTATGTATATGCATGTGAATATGTGTATGTGTATATATATATATTTGTTTATATGTATGTGTGTATATATGTATGTGTGTGTGTATGTGTAAATGTATTTATGTATATATGTATGAGTGTGTATTAGTGCTGTAAATGAACTCACTTATTGAAGTATTGATACTTGTTCGAACTCACTTTTTGAAATGTCGAATTTGTTTGAACAAAATTGTTGAAGTATCGAACTTGTATATAAATTACGCCAAGAATTTTGATAGAGCCGTGACTTTGGGTAAATTATGCCTACCCGAGACTTTTACTTTATAAGCAAAAAATGAACCAAGACTATTACGTAATGGGCTCAAACCAAATTGAGACTACTAGATATAACCGAGCACAAACGATGCTTTTTATGTTACATTTTAATCATAATTTTTAATTATTTATTATAGATATAAATATTAATCTATATATCTATATATATTAATCTATATATCTATATAATCAATATATTATATTTAATAAAAATATATTTACTTTAAATTGAATATATAAGATTTTATGATTTAATATATTACATTATAAATAAAATAATTTATTATAAATTATCTTTTATGATTTTAGTAAATCTATATTAATTATAAAATTTCAGTTTGAAAATTAGTTACAAGTATAAATCTTGTTATAATCTTGTTACAGAAATAGCAAAAATAAAATCCATGCAATAAATGATATATTTTATACATGTTATAAATTCACATTATATTGTAGTTGTATATCATTAGTTGGTAATATTTACATATTTATATTATAGAAATATCAATCAAATATAGGTTATTAATCAATATTTGAATAATTACCAGTAGTTAAATTGAATAGATTTAATATATTGGTAAGAATAGGTAACAAATGTAACTCTAAAGAAATCAACAATAGCACAATATTAAATATTTAATTTCTCAAAATTGTTATCAATTCAATTTAATATACTAGAATATCAATTATGTATATATATATATATAATATAGTAAAAGTACTTATTGAATAAACTATCTATATATATATATAGAGATATTAGTGTTTAGATTGTAGTTGAAGTGCTGCTGCTGTAACTATGCATTACTACAACTTACCACTATCAATGGCAACAGACTTTGGTGGTGGAACAGGAGAGAACACAACTGGGAACACAGCATCAGCAAGTTGATTATCAATCTGTGTGTCAACATAACCATAACGTATGTAGCTCTATGTAGCCCTCTCTCACACATACACAGAGTGTAGGCGTTATTATGTGCGTGATGAGCAGATGTTTCAATCTCGATGGGAGAATTTTTCATTATAAGATTTATCAAAATAAAAACTTTTGAAAAATATAGAAATTACGAATGTAAACTATATAAAAAAATGGTAGTGAATGTTAGTTATAGTGATTGATTATTATCATAGATCTAATAGAAATCGACAAGTAGACATATTCTTTACAGGCATATTAAACATGTGGAATGGGTACACAAAACGTTATGTTGGTAATACAATGAGGTAATCACTGTAATGTGACTGAGTAAGTAAACATTTGATTACTATTCACATTAGAATCATCGATATAAAGAAAGTGGACGCAAGCAATTAATGCACGCAATGCATGTAAAAGATAGGTATACGAATGGCACTTTTCTCTATAAATTAACAAAATCTTATATTATATAAATAAAAGCTATTTAGATTGGATATTATTCATATTATATAGGTAAAATATTAAAACAGTAGGATATTCGTCGATATAGATAGAAGTGACTTTTATCTATATCTATGAATTTAGATATGTCAATAAAATAGTATTATATCATCAATTTAAATAAATTTAAAAAATATCAAAAATCAAAATTATGAGGAATATATTATTTTATATATATAAATATTATTTTTAATATAGATAATACGTTACATTTTAATATAATTATCAATATAAATATAAATAAATAATAATGTGAAATTTAGTAAAGTAGGATTCTACTGCATCGCCTCTATTATAGTGTCATACTCAACATTCAATTGCTCATCAACTTTCTCACTACATCGACGATTAGAATACACATAGTGTATCAGTACTACCTGAAGTTTGTGAATGATGCTATGTATCTGAATGTGATGCTTGGAGTGGCTATAGTCTACGTAGAGACCTTCTTGAAAGTTCCTACGAATCAAGCATCGCGTCGGTTTCAGCATCCACATCGGTTCGTATTTATTGTTACTGAACTTCACCTGTGATAACGCATCGATGGTTTGTTAATAATAGTAATGTAGAGGAGATTTTGTCAAAAGTGCCAACATAGAATAATAATTGAATAAAAAGAATGAATAAATACAAAAGCGTAGGTTTACGACATATTTCATGCATTAGTTATCATACATTAGTTACATCCTACTTATATAGACATACCTCAATCCTAGAGTTAGGTAAAACTCGAGTTTTTGCGGCATTTTGATTAACGGAAAACTCTCTTAAATACACCTCATAAGCCTTTTCAATGATATCGGATTGATGCGTTTTCATTGGTTTAAATCTACGTCTCTTCTTTTCTTCCCAAATTACTCCTGAACTATTAAAAATCATTATAAATCTAAATATTTCTTATTTATACAAGTAATAAATTAATTGGTTAAATTAATATGTTAAATTTAAAACTTAATTTTCGGTTTTATTTCTCTATATATTATAATTTTATATATAATTTTACTGAATGATAACAGAATATTTATTAAGTTGGAAAGAATGATACAATTACTGTGATTTAATTTGTAATTTCATTTATATTAATAAATGTGTGATTAATTAATATTAATCAATATCATTAATATCTATTAATAATAATATGTTCACATGTGTATAGATTTGTATTCTATATAATCACTGTATTGACTAGATGTGACTACAATACATAGAAACTGATTATTAATATAGCATTATAAAACAACTATAAAGAAAAAATAATTATACGATGTATTAATTATATTATTTATACTGATTCTATACTATTTATAACTATTTATTATTCGTATATATTATATAAATTCTACAATATATATCTATTAATTTTCTATAACTATACTAATATCTATATATCTATATATCTATATATATATCTATATATATATATATATATATATATATATATATATATATATATATATACATATATATTTCATTTATTTGTAACATAACAATAAAATTTAATTTAAAACTTTAAACTTGATTTATACAAAATAATTATTTTGACTAAGTACGTTCACTATAATTTCAATTCATTTAGTAATATTGCTTTATTTTATTTAATTTTTATAGCATCCATAACATATGTAGCTTTATTATTCTAGTTTTTTTTTTGATAAGAATTTATAATTATTTTTAAAATAGTATTTTTGTAAATTTGTTTTGATATTTTGTATGTCATGTAATATGTATCATAATATGTATCATAAATTATAATTAATCTGATAATTGTTTCCTAGTTTTTTTTTTAAATAAATAGTATAATAATTATTATACAACTAAAAAAAAATTTAATAATTTTAATAAATATTACTTAGTGAATTAATTTTTGAAAAGTAGTCCTTTTTTGTATCTTTTACATTTAAACGAAAAACCTGTGCCATTAATGAAATATACACATATAGAGGGAGCTTATTCTGATACCATAGGTACAATTATATTGAGGAGACTAATTCTAATGTTACTATTAGCATTGATATATACACTACTGATGGTATGCCTACTAACCTACTAATGCTAATGTAGGAGATCTCTTTACCCTGCGACATAGAGCTATCATTGTTCACTATGGAGATACCAACCCCATGCAGGAATATCTCATACTTCTGTTCCAGTTTCTCCAGTTCTCCAGCCTGTGGGGTCAAGTATGTATTATTACTAGTGTTGGAAACGGTTTCGAATATCGAATCGAATATTCAAATATTTTAATATTCGATTCTTTCAAATAGTAAATTTTCGAATTTGACAGATATTCGAAAATGTCGAATACCTAAATCTAATTATTCGAAAATGTCGAATACCTAAATCTAATTATTCGAAAATGTCGAATACCTAAATCTAATTATTCGAAAATATCGAATACCTAATTCTAATTATTCGAAAAATTCGAATATCCAAATTACTATTTTAACCCTTCGAAATGAATAATTTACCTATTAGAAAACTTTGTATACTTAATTTAACACAAATAATACTATTTGAAACCTTCGAAGTGTATTTATTTACTATTCGAAACCTTCGAATACTTAATTTAATAAAAATAATATTATTTGAAACCTTCGAAGTGTATTTATGTACTATTCGAAACCTTCGAATACTTAATTTAATAAAAATAATACTATTTGAAACCTTCGAAGTGTATTTATTTACTATTCGAAACCTTCAAATACTTAATTTAATAAAAATTATACTATTTGAAACCTTCGAAGTGTATTTATTTACTATTCGAAACCTTCGAATGAGTGAAAAATCTGAAAATTTCCAACACTAATTATTACCGACCCGTATCAATAGGTGTATTTAAACAATAAAAAACAGAATATTTCGAGGCCCTCATTTACCAAACAATATATTTTATTTCTATTTTAATTATTTTTTATTTTTTATTATTCTGTTTTTATTTCACTATCATATCGTTAGCAAATATTTATACTTTGACGACTATATATTTACTTAAATAAAACATCAATAAATAAATCAATACGCTACTAACGTTCATCGCCTGAATGTACTTGAATATGTCGTCGGTAATGAGGAGAATTCTCTGCAGCCCGTTCAGGAAAGACACCCAATAGAGTTTGTTGACGTCGTCGTAGAAGAAATCATTGGCACCGGGCTATTAGAGGTCGCGACGTGTTAGAGGTCACCTAGGATAGATGTAATAACCTTGAGTAAGGCGTCTATGTGGTTGAGCTCTTTACCACAGGTCCACGTGATCTCTCGTTTAGAGCAGGGATTCCGCCAAGTGTAGAACACCTGTTTACCGGGCTCGACGCGAATGTTCTCATTGTTATCTCTGGCATAAAGTTATATCACACGTGATGTTAATGCTGGGCGATGTGTACATCGTACACTGTACAAGCGTTACGCATGTAGATATTATGTAATGTTACGTTCTTATGAATATTAGTATTTATTAGTTTATTAAACACTTCAGAAATGAGAGTATTATAATTAATGAAGAAGCTGAACACGCTTCTTACTTAACCACAACTGCGCTACTAACATCTGTCCGAATTTAAAGTCTGCGATGGTGGTATTGTTCAGTATGAGAACGGGTATCAGACCAGTGCTGTAGTTCTGGAACACAATCTTAGTGGTGGTCTCCATCTCGAGTACTTCTACACCGATACCTCCGTACTGCGGGGGGGGGGGGGGGTGGTACTAAAGGGAAATGGGGCGGGGGGGCGATTACCTCATTGTCTAGCGGTATCAACGTCTGATGGGCGTTCACATAGGAGAAGCGAGTACCACCCGAGGCAGCGGTGTCCTTCGATTGTTTAGTTCTGATCATTAGGATGCCCTCGTCGTATTCAGGCCAGAATGGTATACACTAGTGTTGATACGCATGTGGGTAATAATACACACATATATACACAAATGTATATGCATAGATATATATATATATATTATAAAAGTATAGTATTAACTGTTCATACAATAGATATATAAATTATTAAGGGCGTTTAAAGATATAAATACCTTTTTTGGTGGGACGGATATCCATAAAGCATTACTACCCTTTTTAGTCACTTCCAGACATTCTATTTGATGCTGTCATTGAATTAGATATGTCATTATAATATTTCTATGGTATTTAATATTTTATATATATATATATATTTCTAGAATGAATATTATTAGGAAAAAAAGGTAATATTATATAATATTAGATTAATTATTGTGACTAACGCAGCTTTCATTGATGATTAGATAAAAGGGTGTGAAATCTATAATCTTTGATAGACCAAAACTACTCAGAGATATATTTATTCCGACCTGTATTGAAATATAAATAGGTAGTTAACATAATGATGGTATGTGTATTATTCATTAGAATGTATCAGCATTATCAACATATGTAACAATTTTTGTAAATAACCAAATTAATTGTTAAATTGCGAGATAAAATCCACATTTAGTATTGTTACTTTGGTTATTTATTTATAATATTTGCTTTATTAAAAAGTTGAAATAAAATAAATTGTTATTAATTATTATTATAAATATTATTTAACTGATGATTTTGACTAACTATTATAACAGTAGTACAAATAATATTAGAATATAACAGTATTAATTTTTAAATATTTATATTTTGGTTTATAAATATTTAAATAAATTATACTGTTATTCAAAATTTGATAATAATATATCAATGTGTAAAATAATTAAAATAACTAACGTAAAATATTATTATTAATTTTTAAATATTTATATTTTGGTTTATAAATATTTAAATAAATTATACTGTTATTCAAAATTTGATAATAATATATCAATGTGTAAAATAATTAAAATAACTAACGTAAAATATTATTTAAAGTATTTTTATTGAGTTTTTTCTTTTACTTTCCAGAATTGGTCATGCATTTAATTTTACCATATTATATATACAAATTATGCATGCAAGTATATATGTATTTACATATATTAAATATAGATAACATGATTAAAGGGTTAAATTGCAAGCTTGATATTGTTGCAAATGAAGATTTTATTGGGCTAATATATGAAACATATTACAAAATGTACAAATAATTAAAGTTTTAAACCAAACTACAGTTTAATGGCGCACAAATGATTTTAATTAAATAATGAATATTACATAATAGGTAACTCATACTTTGGCCCAATAAAATCGTGACTCCCTTGGCCGGATACGGCGCTGTAGTAGAAATATACCACTATAATAGCATGCGGACTGCCATGTGTAGAGGTATGTGTGAATATGTACAAATACTGTGACTACTAATTACAATGTGTCATGCGTAAACCACACACTCCGTTATACGTCACACTCACACACACGTTGACTGTGTTATTACTGTGGTGACTACACGAGTGTCAGAGAGAGAAGGAAAACAATGCACGGAGGGGATACCTTCAGTTCGGTGGCATGCGAACTATTCGATTCGGACACACCAAACAGTGTGAGCGTATTAAGCAGACCATTCTGCACCTGCTATAGGGTTAGGGCAGTGCTATAGCGCCACTACAGGTGGAGCCACTATAGGCGGGGGTAGACACTCGGCTAACGGCTAACGTCACTATGAGTCAGTGATGAGTATGTAGTCTAACTAATAAGCGGCTGGGGGTGTCCACTTAAAACTAAACTAGATTCTCGCATGATATTATATATCGCTATAATATGCAAAGAATGGTTTGAAATAGTATGTGTATATATTTATATATTTTATATATATATATATATATTAAAGAAAGTAATTTATTATAAATAATGAAACATGAAACCAACAAATAATAATTGTAACAAAAGTAAACATGATAAATACCTCAGTTGATAAACAGATATTTTTATTATTAGTTTTTTTCCATTCTAATAACTTATTTTTATAACATATTGTTATTACAATAATTAATTAATGGGATTAGAGTACTTTACCTGTTGTTTCTTTTTAGACATTTTACATTCAATAGTACCAGAATTGCCGACGACATCCAGTGAGAAACGATCCGACCAATCAGAATCTCCGATCTTTAATGAAATCTGAAAATATAAATATATCTTACTTTATACATTAATATAAAAATAATAATACATTTGTATCCGCTATTTGTATTTTATTCAATATAAGTGATATACCTATATGATTTCAATAAATATATATTATTATTATTATTATATACGAGGAGGTTATCTTAAGACTCTTCGATATCAATATACAACAGATTTAAACGTACGCATTATGGGAACAAACGTTGGTCCCTTTATGAATGTCTGTGAATACTGTGGTTAAATATATATAAATAACCTTTTTAGCACTGGAGAGAAGCTTTACGGCTTTAAAGTTAAACAGTACGATACTGTCATCGGTGGCCAAATGCTCGTAAACTATGTCATCATTCGACTGTAGGTGGCGTGTGTGTTTAGTGTATCAATTTATGAATAATTAGTACTTATAATGAAATTTCGTTACAATTTTACACAATTATAATAAACCGTATTATGAATTTTGATATTTCGACCCCACTAATAGCTGTATTTCAATGAGAGCATTATACTATTACATAACATAACATACATGGTGTGTGTATAGCTTAGTTGACTAGTTACACAAACTAGATATAACCTTCACCGCTGCAAAGATAACCTTCACATGAATATAGCATTGCATAGATTAATGGTAGAGTATTGCTAGATGAAATGTACACAATGTTTATTATTATAAATACTTATTATTATATTAATTATGTTTAAATGGTACTTTTAAATATATAAATAATTAATGATACTTTTATTGTATACTTTTATATATCTTTATAAATATATATGTTAGTGGAGTTCACTGGGTACAAATATTATGCATCGTTAATTATGTATTTTTTTATGGGACAATTGCAAAATTTAATAATTATAATTTCAACTATTTTATGTAATTACGAGTATAAGTGTGTATATAGTAAAGGATGCAACAGTATAATTGTGTTCGTTATAGCCTTTATGTGTCAATCAATTTAGAATTATAAACTATCTAAAAGATAAATAGAATAAATTTAGGTATCTCATTTATATTCACTTGTAATTTTAACCGATTAACATAATGTTATTAAACAATACTTAATTTAAAAAATATATTTAAATACGTATTTGCTCTAGAATAAATTATAAAAGTTTATAAAATCGTAAAAAATTACGTAAAGCTTTACGCATAAAGATAAAAAATATAATATCAAGAGTTAATATAATTATTCATTTATATCACAAGTTCCTATAAATAATGTATGTATTTTAAAAATTATAATTGCACATGTAAAGAGCATCAACTTGTAAAAATTATGTTTCTATTATATAATTTACATATTTTTCAAGAAAATTCAAATTGTTAATGATAAATGATTTGAAAATTAATTTATATTTAATAAAATTCCTTTTGAAATTTAATTAAATGAAATAATTCTTGATTTATCCTGCTATATAATATATCATATCATAATATACCTTATACAACCTTTTATAAATAAATAATCAATTAATCAACATTTGTGTGATTATTTATATTGAAATTTGTCATTCAATAATATTTGTCATGAGACAAATATTAAACATATTTAAATTCTATAAATCAAAAATTATCAATATTCATTTTCATAATTTATATATTTCAGTATAACATAGTGTAAATACAACAGTTATATTACACATAAAAAACTATTAATTTGTAATGCACTGTAAAATGGGTGTAACATAGTGTAACTATACCATTTATACGTTATAGGTGTAATATGTTTTTATTGTACCACATAACGAGACTTGACAAATATAATACGTTGTAAAAATAGGTGTAACAACATACACTATTTATATGTTATAGGTTAAAAACCATTTATACCAAATAAAAATACTATTAATTTTTTGTATACCCATTGTAAAAATTAAATAAATAATATATATTTATTTAAATTTGTAATAATTAAATAATATATTACATATTATTTATTTTAATATATTTATTACATTAGTACTAATATAAATTAATTATCAATTATTATTTTAATTATATATTTAAGTTAATATTCTGAATTTAATAAATAAGATACTATATTAAAATTTAAAATGTATGTTCATTATGTCTTTTACAAAATTGCAATTATCTTATTCAAGTTTCACTTTGAACAACAATTATATAACAATAACATAATTATATTAATAATAAGAAAATATAAATAGAAATCGTTGTACAATTTATTGAACTTTATTATAACTATTGAACATTTGTTATATATTTTATATATTTCTTTTAATGTTGTTCTTTGGTTGATATTTGGTTCTTAAAAATTATATTTGATAAGAGTAAAAATTTATAAATAGCTCTTTTATTTTGGGTGTAATTAAATAAGTTATAATTATTGGAGTAGGTTGGTGTGTATGAACTAGTTTTGATTTGCTCATAAAGCAGCCAGATTAACAACGTTGTAAATATGCTATTTACAAACTAATTTTACACCTACTTTGGTTTATTGGGAGATAATAATTATAGATAAATTCAAAAATTAGTTTTAGATAAAATTTATACAGGTAGAAGATTAAACATGTCTCATAGCAATATATCGCATACAATTTTGTACAGATTTACAGTTGACTCGTATCTTGTAAGGGCAGCCGGGTGTACGTTGCTTACAGATATACGTGACCTATGATAAAGAGATGTTATACATGGATTAGTTACACGCGTGTGTGTGCTATGAACCAGGGATACCATCATCATCACATTGATCAAGCTAAACGCATGCTACACGACATTTCTAGAATAGGCGACAATATGGAAGATCTACATAGACAGATAGAGAGAGAGAGAGAGACAGAGAGAGAGACAACCTAATAGGAGGAGTTAGAGGAGGAGTTAGAGGAGGAGTTAGAGGAGGAGGAGGAGGAGAGGAGGAGGATAAGCGATGCCTTACCATATCTTGATCGACACTCTCGTAAGAAGTATCCGCACACCCGCAACACTCAAACATTTCAACACTTTTACGTATAATCGAACGACAAGGCTGATGTGGCGATCAGTGATGCGATATTGATTAATAGACGGGTAGAATAAGGTCGGATAGGGTGGACTAGGATATTACATAGATTAGAGAGGGCCAATCACTACACAGGCGACTATAACAACATCCATTTATTGGTAAGGTATGTATCCTTGTATTAAGTGGTCACCAATCCACACATATATATAGATACATATGTGTATGTGTGTATATGTGCGTGTATATATGAGATTAGTTTCACTACCTTGTAGGAGAGGTTTCGTTGTGTTTTATTGATCAACCAATAGGAGGAGTAGAGCGTCAAGTTCTCAAAACCGTACCCATCGCTAGAGTGGAAACAGAGTTCCTGAAGGGTATCATACAATATGATTATAGCAACATGTGTATGTGCGTGATTATTCTAAATCTAAAGATTTAGAAGTCACTTCTATCTAATTCGATGAAAAACCTACTGTTTTAATATTAACAAATATTATGTTGGCTGTAATCGTAAAAAGTATTTACTTTTAACTTTTATTATATTTAATATTAATTGATATATAAGATTTAAAAATTTAATGTAATAAAAATAGTTTATAATTATAAAATATATAAGATACATATGTTATATATTATAATATTAACATCATTAATATAAAAATATTAATATAATAAACATAATTAATAATTATTAATTAATTACAAATTATAAATAAATAAATATAATAACTAGCTTAAATTAACATAATTTTATATAATAAGATCAAGAAATAATTATTAATAGATTTAATTGAAACATTACAATTATGATATTTATATATTTAAAATATATGATGTCAGCTGCTTTAAATCAACTCTAATGTGATAACCATAAGATTGCTACTATTATTGACATCGGTGAATATACAGGTAGTCATCTGATCTGTTGCAGAAGTCACGTAGCTTTCATCCAATGCCCTGGTACCAGTCCACATCTTCTTGTTGTACTTAAACTGTACGCGTGGGGCTAGCGTTAGAGAGTCGGCCGAGTTAGTAATGTACCTACCTTCAGTTGGATTGAGCTAAGTCCTAATTCAACGCTTAGCAATGGTTCTTGCCCTCCGCAGCTAATCTTCTTAAACTCTTTCTCATTCTAATAAAAGATTACATACTATTTATAGAATTATAATAATCAATATAATGTATTATAATCTGTATAATCTATTTATAATGAATTACAAGAATCTATATTCATACTATACTGATATATAGTGAATCTAACGTCAATCTTATACTCAATAGGGAATGGTAGTTTATTGTGCAACATGATGCACGGGTGCAGGTGCAACGTATATATTGGGAAGCTTCTATCAGAAGAGTTATTCGAAGCGATCATCTCCACTTCTATAGATCCCTGCGATAGAGGTAGTCGATGAGAGAGGGAGGGAGGGATAGAGGGAGAAAGAAATATATTTGGAGAGGGGTAGTTATGGAAAGAGAGAAAGAGATGGATAGAGAGGGGAATATTTAGAGAAAGAGATGGATAAAGAGATAGGATGGTTTAATAGAATTGATGCGACAGATAATACCTTTATCATGATGCAATTCTGGCTTGTATTCACCGACTTAAGAATGATGTCGCGACCAGAATCCACCATCTTCATCCAAGCGAAACCCTGCTCACTGACTTTGTAGTTACCCCTTCGAGGTGGGTGTGTTAATATGATGTCTTCTTTCAAATATTATATGTTAATAGCTACGTTTACAGGTTTGAAGAATACATAATTAATCATACTGCTGTGTATAAAACAACTACCAACAGCAACGACTCTAAAACCTGTAATTCATTAATAAATACATTCAAAACTCACTAAGGGAATATTAGAGTATTTATTTATAAATATTTATAAGATATTGTTTATTATTATTTCAAAATCATTTGATTACTAAAAATTCAATAATTTGTAATTAATAATCATTCAATTTGGTACATTAGCAAATCTATAGTATTTCAGATATTAATTGATATATAGTATGATATTTAATTATATATATAAAATATATATTAGAAACTTATCAACTGGCCGGAAGAGTATAGATTTATTCTTAGTGTAGGTGAAGTCGACTGGAATGTAGTACCGGCCCCCGTGAGATTGTATCCGACCACATCTGGATGCGTGGTCTATGTCCTTCTGACTGGAGAACAGGTCTATGTCGAATGGTAGATGATTTCTCACCTACACGGGTGTGTGTTATATAAGTATCATCGACACAGGTACATGATGATCAGACACGCACACTGATATATATTCTACTTTAGTAACTTTATATCAATGAGGTTTGTGTACTGAATATATACATTTCAGTGATTAAATTAAATTTTCAGTTGATATAAATTGCATCAATAATCATTGATGCTTTATTATATAATTATCAATGAGGTTTGTGTACTGAATATATACATTTCAGTGATTAAATTAAATTTTCAGTTGATATAAATTGCATCAATAATCATTGATGCTTTATTATATAATTATAATTGATCATAAATAATACGGGTATTTCAATTTATGTGTTCATTAAAAAGTATATGGTTACAGGCTGCAACTTACAGCTCTTAATGGGGATATAATAATGCTTAGATATTAATGTTGTTATATTTTACGTTTTTTTTATAACATATTCAGGTTTATTGATATGTTATTTGTAGCAAAATTTCAAAAAAAAATGCATTATAAATGCTATAAAATAATGTTTTATAGGGTGTTCACATCAATTAAAAAACGTACGTGTAACTGCAACTTCAAATGATTCATTCACAGAAAATTTGAAGTAACAGATTTTTAAGTGTTCACATCAATTACGTGTTTTTTAGTTTGTCGTAAGGGTAGACATATATCGCCACCTATATTTAAATATGTACAAATAAAATCAATTGTAACAAATCTAATTGTGGGATATAGCTAAATTCAATGTATAAATAGTAGTATTATATATTTCTTTAAATACACAAATACATAAATACTACATACATTATATTTATTAATTTAATATTTTTAACTAATATAACAAATACTATATTATTATATAATACATAAATCCTTATAATTATATCTAAAATTATGAAATATATATAATTTAAATAAATATTTAATAAATTATTGAAATATATATTATATATTACTATTGTATAGTTGATATATATTATTAAAATATATATATATAGTTGTATACCATCTTATATAACCTTTTTATAATATATATATATATATATTTAATAAATAGTTATTCGATAAGTTATATGTAATAATAAACATTTGTTAATATACTTTATATATATATATCAATTGGAATCAAGTGGAATTCTAGCTGTTATCTCTAATTCTGTGTGTTCATTCTAGCTGTTCTCTCTAATTCTGTGTGTTGTTACATACAGAAAATAGGATTAATCCTATTTCAGAAAACGTTCAGAAAACGTGTAGTTCAACTTCAAATAAATAGGAATGTGACTCATAACTTCAAATTTGTCGTGAATGAATCATTTGAAGTTGCAGTTACACGTACGTTTTTTAAAACGGAATTGATGTGAACACCCTATAATATGGGTATATAAAAATATGCAATATGATAATATTTACAAATTATAATATTTATAAAATATGCATAGAAGTTTCCAATAATATTCATAAGGGCAGAGATATTATTGAACTTTTCAAGGTACTAGTGGAAGCACCAGTGATAAACTATAAACATACAACCAAGATAGAAACAATGTACCTGGAATATAGATCTAAAGTTGACATCCCTGCGACCGAAGGATGCCTTAGTCTCAACGACTAAGTCCCATTTGCCTGTAGGGTACGACTTATCTACGATCTGGAACACCCTTTTCTCAGCACGTATTATGCGCAGTTCTAATGTAGCTTTGTTCTGGTTAACCTGCGATAGTGTATTGCCTAATATTACCCTTCGTTCTATACATGTACACATAGTGTACTAGGTTATGTATACTAAATATACTATGCATATATATTTTGTAATATTACTAAAATTATAGTTTAAAAAATAAATATATTTAGTTTGGTAATGAGTTACATTTACAGAGATTTATGTAGATAAATCAGATATAGCTCATTAACTGATATGAAATATTGGGGTACATTTATATATAATTTAATTTGTTTTCCTTTACTAAACATGTATATCCCATGTATGTATGAATTTAACTAAAGAGAG
>OZ025239.1:47962198-47984698 GCA_964019155.1 Osedax fenrisi
GGGGAGATAGAGAGGGAGAGTGGTACAATAGCTGTACCATGATGTTCAGTATCTTCATGTGATCGTCCTGAGTGGTTGTATTACAGACTTCATAGCTAGTTGCTTATGGTGGGAAGGCCTATCAGAGGTAGATATAGTCTTAGCTATGCCTAGTATGACTCCAGCAATGTTACTTTTCACGTTAGTGGGTACCTGTGTATGAGGCGGGGCTCATTTATAATAAGTCGGTATATTTTATAGCGTCTAAATAAATACAGTGAAAGTGATTAACTTAATTAATTCAATATCTCCCAACAGTAGTATGATAACTTCATTCAAATAGAAAACACAATAACTATGATGATAACAAATAGAGGTCAACCACTCCGCTAGTACTGACCTCTATACTGGAGTCAAACATCACGCTTAGCTCTAATCCGGTGGCATTGTTCACTACGAATGAGGATCTATTCTCGACGTGGCTGGGGTCTTGTGGTGTCTGTACGCTGTGTGAGCATTCGTTATGGAGTTAATATAGTGGACAGAGGTAGCATATATGCAGAGAGGGAGATATGTGAGCATTCGTTAGGGAGTTAATATAGTGGACAGAGGTAGGCATATATGCAGAGAGGGAGATGTGTGAGCATTCGTTAGGGAGTTAATATAGTGGACAGAGGTAGGCATATATGCAGAGAGGGAGATGTGTGAGCATTCGTTAGGGAGTTAATATAGTGGACAGAGGTAGGCATATATGCAGAGAGGGAGATACGTGCATGTGTAGACAATTAAAAGGTATTGCTCTAAGAAATAGGTTTCACATGTTGTACACAATGATAATAGAATGAGAACAAAGACAATAGAACTATGATCGCCGCTATACTTGCCTTGTATCCAACATATCAACAGATATTCTCTTATTACTTTTGTTTGATTGATTCGACTCACTAAACATCTGTAATTATTACGAGAATTATTGATGATGATAGTGATGATGATTATGATGATGATGATGATGATGATGATGATGATGATGATGATGATGATGATGATGAGAATAACCTTCAACAGTCTGGTGACGACGTTGATTGCGACTTTAGTGACTGTTATCTGAAGAATATCTGTGCTGATTAATTTAAGTACCCTTTCAGCATTAACAGTTTCCGTATTGGATTCATCATCTTCCCCCACCTCTGGTTCGGGTGTATTGATCTGTTATGTAATGGATGTGATCAGCTATGTAACCAGCATTACTGTATAGTCTAGAGGCCTACAAACCTCAATAGAGAAACCATAAGGCCTATGGTATTCAAAGGTTTCATCTTGCACTCTCTCCAGAACTGGTTCCCAGACTGCTACATTCTCATTGCAGTATGCAATCTCTATTTGGGCATCCATTCTCATGCTTAGCTGTTAGCAATATAGGGGGGTTACATAGGCAGGCTATGTAATAGTCACGATTACTAGTGTTAGGTGTTTACATCAATATTATCTATATAACTGGTAACAACCCGAAATGACCGAGGTCTTATTTTGAAGCCATTTCGAATATAAATAAAGAAAATTGAAAACTAATCTTAAAAGTAAAAATAATGACATTGCATAAACTCATAAATTCAATAAACTATATCTATATATTTATATATGTATAGTTGACCTTATCTGACCAGTTCTTGACTTTGAACTCATTGAAGGTCATCTCACAAACAACTAAAGGTACGGGACGTTCTTCATCTCCTGTCTCCAGCATCAATATCATCTTCTTCATGATCACAAACATCTACACAATGTTCAGATTCATTAATAATACTATGCATGTATTGTACACACACACACACATAAACACACATACATAAACGCATGCACATATACACACACACACATATATATACACATACATTAGAATCACAAACCTCCTCATCTCTGCCATTTTTATTATCAGCCATGTTTAGTTGTGAAATTGAATCCAAAGCTGGAGTATTTAGTGAATGGATTGACATGGAGAAGTATTGTATATATGTAGATTACCACCATGTTAGTTTGAAAATATTATTAATCTTAATTCATATGAATATATTATTTCTTAGAATAGTAAGTTTCTAATCTTAATATGAAAACAAAGCAACACAAATTATAATAAATGTATATTATATAGTAGAGTACATTTTGTTTCTATAAAATATTATTAGAAAGTATATATATAAAGATAATAATCTAATTTAAATTATTAAATTATGTATGAATTATTGTAACCAAATAAGAATTAAAAATATAACAATTCACAGTAATAGGAAAATTGTATACAACTAATTTAAATTGTATTACAATTAAAATATAAAAATGGAGTAATGATTTAAATAAATATTTGTTACTATAGTAATTTATATATTTATTATAAATATATAATACAATTAATGTGGAATTATATAATACTCTATATATATATTTATTAATAGTTAGCACGGATTATAAAGTTCTTATGATCTAGCACTTTGAACTAACACCCTTAATGATCTATCTAATGTCACCTGTTGTATAGTAAAAAGAGGTCATATGATTATTTGAGGTTGCTTAATCATTGACTTAGAATAATTAATTTTTCATTTTTAAATATCTTTCAAAATAAAAAAATCTAAAATGAACTGTTTAAATATAACTAACTTAATTTTAAGTAGTCATATTTATAGGTTGAGAATATATGCTATAATACATATTGACATTATTGAAACATACTCTTTTGACGAAATTTGTATAGTATGCTTATTTTGCACATGCATTTGAAATTACTATAATTGTCAATAATACAAGACATATTTTAATTTTGTTTGATCTATTAAATTTAATAAATAAAAAATAATAATGTAAGGCTGCAGTTCTGACACGTTATCGATTGATATCTGTATACATATAGAGTGTTGTAGGATATAACTTCACATGTAGAGATTAGATATCAACATACATTGATAATGAGCACATTTGATGCATTTCAGACCTAAGCCTAATATATATTAGATAAGATATATTATATCAAAATTGAATTAACAATAATTTTTAAAGCATAAAATAGAACTATTAATATTATCGAGAAGCTAAGAATAGAAATAGCGGCAATTATAAAATCTAAAATTTCATTAAAAATTAGCATGACAATAAGACTTATTGAGGCAGGAATACTTTTTAACCTTTTTATATATTTTTCATTTTTATATTCTATGAAAAATTAACAAATGTTAATAAAATATGAAAGTAATAATGCTATATTAATGTTGGCGTAAATAAATTATATAACAAAATCAGACAATTATATATATATTTTAAATCATAATGTTTTAGATATTGATACTTCTTAGTAAATACAAGATTTATAAGACTAACCATAGTGTCACCAAATAATAAATATATCATGCACATGTTCTAGTAGAAACACGGGTATACAACTATATAGAGAGGTCTACAACTAAAAGAATATCTACATACATGCACTATTAGATCAATGAACCATTATCATACACTATTACTAGACAAACTAGTACATGCGGGTGATCTAACAACTATATAGGTGGTAACAGAGATGTGTGTGTGTGTAGAGAGGGTACCGTGATACTAAATACTAAACTTACCATCTTCGCATACCTCTGTGTACATTTCATGATGTCAATATAACGTGTATTTGTGTAATATGTACATTCGAAGTGTAGCAAGTGGATAAGAAATTGACGCAAGCATATAAAATATAGATACACGAATCATACTTTACTCAATAAATTAACAAAACGAAATCGGCGATTTTGATTAGTCATATTATATAGGTCAATTAAAATATCATGATATACAGCGATATAGAAAGAGGAGACTTCTCTCTATTCACATAGGTAAGGACATACCTGGACGTAGACAAGGCAGATTAGTGAAGTCCACTTCAACAGGCTTCCAGATCATTCCGGGCATGAATACTTCATCTTTAAGAGCATTGTTCTAGGTGAGGGGGCAGGGTGGGGGAGTAGGGTATGGGCAGCTTGTAGGAGAGGTGGATATTGGGGGGAGGTAATTATAAGTGAGTTGTGTTGGTAGTAGTAGTAGTAGTAGTAGTAGTAGTGCTGGTTGTAGTGTTAGTAGTAGTGCTAGTAATAGTGCTATTAGTAGTGCTGGTAGTAGTGATGATATTACCTTATTGTTGTACTGCGCTGAATACTTAGCCATGGTACTGGTGAGAATGGACACAACCGATGGAGATATGTTGAATATGATATTGTTCTGTATGTTGACTGCAACGTGCATACCTCCATCTATAGGCGTGTTCATCTGCATGTAGATATCTATCGGAGATAATACCTATTGATTGTTATTAGTCATGATCAGTGAGAGAGAGAGAGAGAGAGAGAGAGAGAGAGAGAGAGAGATAGAGAGAGAGAGAGAGAGAGAGAGAGAGAGAGAGAGAGAGAGAGAGAGAGAGTGAGAGAGAGAGAGTGAGAGAGAGAGAGAGAGAGAGAAAGAGAGAGGGATAGTAACACATAACAATTGCGTTTGGCATGACCTTCAAAGTTAGTTATAATTGATATAATTTGAACTAATTTCTGATTATTTTTATGCCGGTACGATTGCCATGATTTAGGGGGTAGTAGGCATTCGTTTTTATATAAAATATTTAAAAAATTAATATTTTTGTACTCAATTTATTATTAAATAAATCAATTATCTATCATTTGATGTACAACTTATTTTTTAATTCAAAATATAAATATATAAAAACTATATTAAATATATGATATTAAAATAAACATTGTAATAAAATTATATATTATATTTATATATACAAATAATAAATATTCTATCTAAGTATATTCCTGTATCTGTAATTTTATATTTATATTATTTAAGCTATTAATTCTCTAATTTGTAATCCTACTAGTAAATTAAAAAGTTACTTTGATCTTGATTTTCTCAGTATATTTTTGTTACGGAATATTCATCCAGCCTAAAACACTCACAGTATTCAATATTTCAAATATAATAACATTTTCAGAATATATAGATAATAACTAGGTCTATAATATCAGTTTGTATTGTTAGAAAATGTGTATACAAATTATGTATACAATACTCAACAATACAATACAAATTATGTATACAATTATTATATTAAAAAATCTATAATTTTTTACAATAAAACTTATAAAAAACTGAATGAAATATACCACAAAAAAACGTATGTTTTATAGATCAATATAATAACTATTCATGCGTGTAACAAAATTATAGTGTTACTTATATTGAAATTATTTACAACTTACTTCCCAATATGTAAGAAATCTCTATAAATTTACATGGTGTATTAAATCACAGTATTAGTTTCGAAGGACGTCTATCCTCTTAAATATAATGATATATACAAGAGATATATACATTATTGTGAGATATGAATACTATGATGAGTGGAATAGTAGCAAACCGATGTGGGAAACATGTTCTTACGCTTATTCACATTGTAGATACACTTCACGATGTCAAAGTCCCCTATTTCAGCCTTGATGATCTGAACTGTTGGTGTCTTCTGTACGACAGCATGTAGGTTCATCTGTCAATAAGAGTATGTGTATGTGTGTATGTGAGTGTATTTGTGTAACAAAGAGAACATCTGAGTATTCAAAAGTATCTAACCTCTAAGTACATGCCTACCTAACCTCTAAGTACATGCATACCTAACCTCTAAGTACATGCGTACCTAACCTATAAGTACATGCGTACCTAACCTCTAAGTACATGCATACCTAACATCTAAAGTACATGCATACCTAACTTCTAAGTACATGCATACCTAACTTCTAAGTTCATGCATACCTAACCTCTAAGTACATGCATACCTAACCTCTAAGTACATGCATACCTAAACTCTAAGTACATGCATACCTAACCTCTAAGTACATGCGTACCTAAACTCTAAGTACATGCATACCTAACCTCTAAGTACATGCATACCTAACCTCTAAGTACATTCGTACCTAACTTCTAAGTACATGCGTACCTAACCTCTAAGTACATGCGTACCTAAACTCTAAGTACATGCATACCTAACCTCTAAGTATATGCGTACCTAACCTCTAAGTACATGCGTACCTAAACTCTAAGTACATGCATACCTAACCTCTAAGTACATGCGTACCTAAACTCTAAGTACATGCATACCTAACCTCTAAGTACATGCATACCTAACCTCTAAGTACATGCGTACCTAACCTCTAAGTACATGCGTACCTAACCTCTAAGTACATGCATACCTAACCTATAAGTACATGCGTACCTAACCTCTAAGTACATGCGTACCTAAACTCTAAGTACATGCGTACCTAACCTTTACGAGGAGGACGCGTGTGTTAACATTATTCTGATCATCGAACAGATAGATCTCAGGTGATACCATGTTCAGATCGAACAGTAAAGATGTATTGTCAACCTTGGTCACCTCTACTGGTATCGTTGGACTTTTCACAGTTACTATGTGAGTGCGTGTGTTAGCTAGAAGCGGATCTAGTAGTGATCGAGCACTTTGTTATGCGTTAACAATAAACATAAAAGATAAAAATGATAAAATTGATAAAATATTATATATATATTATTAGTAAAACGTCAATCAATAGAATAAATAGACAATAAAAACTCAGAATTAGTACAGATTTCAGTGAATGAGTTATCTGTTGAGAATATATCATTAGGAATACCTTGTTTAATGGGTTGAACATTCGCAGTACCAGCTGCAGCAGTGGGAGCAGTGGAAGCAGACTCTATTATCATTGTACTACTCACATCTAACAGGAAATCTGGGCACATGCATAGAAAAATACTTTGAATTCGAACTTTAACTGTAAATTAAGTGTGTACATTCAATGTTACATAATATTCATTTTATTTTAAATTTCCTTAAATGCTGTAATTTATTTATAATTTAGTTGTATATTGATAATAACAATTATAATATTAAACTTATAAAGTAATAAATTATTATGAACAATTTATAAGTGATGCATTTAATAGAATAAATTTCACATTAAAAATTATGTATAAATGAACTTATAAGTTAATTAAAATTTAATATTTAATATATAATGAATTTTGAATACTTATTTTATATAAAAAATGTATAGTAATTTTTTAATTTTAAATTTGCGAATTATATTCATGAAAGGTATAAATAACAAAAATACAAACTGTCTAGATTACCCTCTGCATCTTGCACATATCTTAAATAAATCATTACTTTTTTCTTTGTATTTTCATCATATTCGTCATTTCTTTTCATCATTCTATTATGTAATACCAATTTAGATTATATATTTAAATATCAATATAGATAATTATAATATTTATAAAATTCAAAAAAGATTACATAAATCATATATATATATTATTTATATTTCAATCAATATTTCCTATATGTATGCAAGGAAAGGATGTCTTCTCTCTATTTCTCCAATATTAACTTTTTGTACACTGAAATAGATATTTTTAAGTTGTATATTTTATTTTATTTCAATGATGTCAAAGATTCCAGGGATATTTATTTATTTGTAAAATAAAAATGTATACATTATTAAAATGTTATTAAAATAAAAAAGATGGAGTTACGGATTAGACGAAAAGAGTGTAGATGAAAGTTTATTGAGCGATGAAGATTTGAGATGTGGCGATGAAAAGATCAATCATCTTATCATAACAATCTTATTAACAGTCGAAATATACACCAAGATATTAAACATTATCATAATATAAGATATTATGATTGTTAACCATGATAAAAAGTTGGACTGTTAATAGGCATTTGGGAGAAGGGAGATGAAGAAATATGGTTTATGTTTTATTGAGATTCAGTGATAGAGAGTTATTTGAAATCCAGTTGTGTATAGATTTAATACAGTCAGATCAGAAATGCATTTTACGTTAAGCTATGTCAATATTCTACATAATATGTATTACATTATATTAATATTTAATATAATCATTATGAAATTATATATTTAATAACTATTTTTTAAATCGATTTGTTTATAAAATTAAAATATGTACTCCTAGACCAAATTGTAATATGATAAAATCATGCAGGTGAAAAAATATATGTTAACAGTTTTGTCCTAAATAAATATTAGTTATATTAAATATATAAATTCTAAGTATTAAATTATGAAAGAATTAAATAAAACTAAATGAATAAATAAAAAATCATTAATCGATAACTAATAATAGATGTGTTGGGGAGAGGGGGGTGTAAACCTCTTTATACTGTTGTCATGACCAGGTCTAAGGTCATCTAACACACAGTTATCCAAGCTGACTGACGCACTCATACCATTAGGCATCATATTCACATGCACTTTAACGGTTCTTAATTCAAATGAGCCAATCAAATCGCTTGGGGAATTTCCGTATTTCTGTACATTTTAATCGTGGTAGAAAGTATATTATAAATAGAGTGAACTCTTTCTAAAAGGTATACTATTGATGTATATATAATGACCTTCATATCACCTTTCTGTAAGACCATAACGATCTTGTTCAACTGGAAGTTAAAGGATAGAGAAGCACTATTTTCAATGGTTTCTGTGAAAATATGCATCGTTAAAACATGTATTTACATTAGATATCGAAATATATTCATTCATGGACGGGTGGGGGGAAAATATTTATGGGAAACTATAAATAGATGACCTTGTGTGTCTTCCGGTATGGCGACGAAATCTTTGTCCTCTGAAACTTGTTGTCCTACTTCTGATGGTTTCCTATTGTTTGTTTCTATTGAAGTCTGCATGTCGGCTCTCTCGGCCATGTTCTCTGACAGTATCGCCATTAGCAGTGTGAAGTCTCCATTAGATAGCCGTATCTGTTGTAGACAATGTTGATGAGGAGGGAGGAAAGATACAGTAATAGAATAGAATATATTTAGTGAGCATTCAATTATAATTAGTTTTTATATTTTATTTTTAGTTTAATTTTTATTCTTTTCTTTTCTCAAATGGCTTCAAATAAGACAATTATTCACATTTTCGCCGATTTTGTACACAAATATTCTGATGTATTGCAATGAGAGAAGCAAGTTTCAAATTTTCATTTTGATTTTAGTGCGATAATCATAATAATATGCATCTAAATTACTTTTATACTAAATTGTGTTATTTTGTATTGCCATCGAAATGAATGAATCATATTTATTTACTTATACTATAAATTAATAATTAATACATATGAAATATATGTATTAATAAATGGAAGAATTAAATAAACCTAAACTAATAAATAATAAGCATTAATCGATTACTAATAATTATTAGTATTATTTATAATTTATATTTATAATTATTATAATAGATGTAATAATAGGTGAAAACCTCTTTATACTATTGTCATGAATTAATAAGTAAAAAGGGTACCCTTTAATATCAAGATGCTTTCGAAAAAGTATTCCACTTGAAATGAATTTATAATATAAATAATAGATGTACTTTAAATAATTTACCCTCCAATAAAAATATAATATCTTTCATACATGTTAATTCATAGATTTGTTTTATTTAATATATATACACTTTAAATCTATACAATAGAAATAAGAATTCTATTATATATATATATATATATATATATACATTTAAAACTAGGTTTGATATTTTATATTAAAATATTGTATATAATTTGAAAATTTAAATATTAAAATTGTTAAATAATATAGATTTTACATATAATTATTATTATAAATGAAATCACTTTTATTAAAACACAATTTAAATTTAATATTTTTTAACAAACTGTGTTACATTCAATTATTATATTAAAATATAGAGAATGTGAGTTCATTGTTTATAATATTTTATGTTGAAATTAAGTATATACAAGTATATAATTTCTATATATAATAAAATATAATTTTGTTTGCATTATTTTTCTTTATAATTATTAAAATATTATACAATATACATATTGGAATAATAATATATTATATTTGAAAAACAAATATGCACAAATATATATATAAATTTAAATGACAAGTAATTTTAGTGATAATAAAGGTATAGAATAAATAGAAGCTGACACAATTAATATCCTAGAAAGTCGGTCAGTCTACTAAAATAGAAAGAAGTAGAAAATAGATATAGCCTTCTATCTTTAATAAAGAATAACAACTAGAGTTGACATAGAGAACACAGAGAACTGTGATAAGTCTGCTGCTACTGATGTGTTGATGATGCTGCTGGTTAAACCACTCCCCCTTTCATATCATCATTGATCAGTAGTCATTACTAAACTAGTCTAGTGCACTGTACTATACATTTAAGTGGATACTGTTGTGGTTTATATAACATTTCAAGTATGAAATAGAACCGTCGTGTGACAATTATATAATTCTTGCTACAAGAAATAGCCCTACGGTAATAGGCACAATCAATATTCATTATCAAAATACTTATTATATAATATGTCTAAATAATATCTAATTAAAAACATTGACTTTTAATTATATTTTATAAAGAAAATAATGACAGGTATATTTATATAGAATCATATTTAAAAAACTACCGCAATCAATATTACATATCTTTTCAACAAACTAAAGTATTCGTGCTACTTACCTATTGAGTAGTCTTTCTCATATTATATTAGTATTACCTTTTAAATAAAGGAACAACTTACAATAAAAATCATTTTTTTAATAATTAATAATTACTCTTAAGTATTAATTGAAAAATACAATTTACAACGTTTAATTATATTTTAAGATTTTTACACTTTACAAATTTACTGATATATTAAATATATTCTATTCATGAAATTATAGATATACATAATGAAAATGATGATATACTTGTATTTCGAGGTACAAATAATAAGTCAAATAACGAGAAGAAAGGTAATGAGTTTTCACAGGGACACGAGTTAGACAGTAATGTTTATTTATAGAGGTATTAAACTTATATAATGAATCACTATATTCATACAAAAATAAACAACCAGTACTGTTATATGCCCCAATAATAACTATATCCACGTTAGTAATTGTTAGAAATTCTCAAGATAAATCAAAAAGATACTAAAGTTCAATAATAATTTGTTGTGACACTGTATTTAATTATTCTACCATAAAGAATTAGTTAAATAGAGTTAAATATATAGTACAGAAGTTCTAAAATCTCATACATACACACATATATATATCAATTTAGATGAAATATAAAAATGTATTCAAAATTGATAATGATATTATATTAATATCATCATCGTATAATGACATGAATATTAAAATGTCACTAAATAATATTGATAATGCATGTATTCACTGATGATTATGTAGATAACATTGGTGACTCACATTTAACTGATCTACATCTGCATTGATTAATATCGTGGAGTTTAATTTCATCAGTGACCTATTTACAATGACCCTCAGAGTGACCTTGTCTAATATCAACGAATTGTGATCTTTGCTGTTGTTCACCGATCTATTCATAGGGTGATCGATTCATAGAGTAGTATTACGTAATATGTATAGTATTAATAATTATTAATTATTTATTAGATTATAATCTATATATCTAGGTAGTATGCATTAATATATATATATATATATATATATATATATATATATATATATCTATATAGTTAAATTAAGTAATTATTAACAATTGTTTAGATATAAAGTATACACGTACCTGGATAAAGTTAAGTTCGTAAGAGCTACTTCCATACTGTCAGTGATATCATCAATTATATTAGTAAGATTACTATTCATCTGAACTTGGAATTTGTTTCTGATCTGAAGTATTTATTTACGTTAAATTAATTGAATAGCTTTTGATATCAACATTTAGAATGCTTAAAGCAATTATAATGATTTACGAATAATTCATGTAAATAGTTAATAGTGGATGGAAAATGAATCACTTTATCGGGGCGCGAACCTCTAATTTACCGAGATCGGCAACGATGACATGAGGAGACTGCGAGTGTCTAGGCACCACTATTACGGGGGCCTGGATATCGATGGTGATACGGATACGAGATCCCCTGTTCTCGGTGGCTGCTATCTGAGCTTGTGCCTTCATCGCTTGCGCCTGATTGGCTAGCTTCTCAGTGCTGCCGAGTACAGAGAACTCAGCGCCGTATAGCTAACGGTTGTGGAGAAGGTTTAGTGCCTAACATAAGATTAGTGGCATGAGCATGGCATTAACCTTGTACCGCGCCGCCGCTTTAATAGATTATTTATTTTTGAAATTTGTTCTCTATAATACAAATATTGTGATTAATATCTTACTACTCATATTCACATATTAGTAAATCTAGTAATTATAAATATAATACTGATATAATACTGATGGACTTAAATAGAGTTCAATTCAATAATCAAAATATAATGTACAAATATTTCTTATTATTTTATTATGTTGCATTTTATCATAGAAATTACAGATAATATTTAAAAAGTTTAAATAATAAATTAAATATATAATTTATTTATGCAATACGTATTTTCTAAAGGATAATACTACTAATTCTTATCAGATTTAAATAAATTTCAGTGATAAATTTAACATTACATTTTTATTTAATTAAAATATAATATATAGTATAACATGTTAAATAATTATCTTTTTTTTTTAAATAAAAATTATACAAACTATTGAATTACGACAGTGATATTAAAAACAAGAATTACACTTAGCGTGAAACATCGATAGCTGATAGAAACCGTCAAGTCCTTAATGAACTTGTTGATGAAGATGAATTTCACGCAGGCCATTTTGAGGTTAATGTCAAGGTCGCAGGTGTTCTCGATGTCTTGTTTATTCTTCACGGTGGCTGCCTTATTGTAGACAACCATATTGAACTCCAGCATGTCATCTCCATCGCAAGTAAGTATCTACACAAGTGTGTGTGTGTATGTACGGTTAGGTATAAAGGACATGCAGTATACGTGCAGTATAAACACCCTGTCTATCGTGTTAAGGTGAGGTCACACTTACAAATATACACTCTAAACATCCGACCACAGCATTTACTAATATCTAATATGTTTGATCTATAAAAAACTATAATTATATGCTTGAAGTGATATGCACAGGTGTAGATGTAGGTGCGTCCTTACCTTTATATTAATGTATATATAAACTATCAATCAATCAATCAATGAAATCAAAGTATATTCGGAGCATATTATGTGTGTACATAAGTGTTATTTTGATGTGTAATGGTGACGGAGATAGGAAGGTGGTGGTAGTGATTATACCTTGGAATAGAGGACATCGGGTCTGGGGTCATAGATCTTGATGCCTTGCAGAGATGTCACCAGTAGTGTTTTCATAGTGCTGATCTGAATGTGTACCTTTAAACCTGTACAATGTGCGCGTAGTCACATTGATGTGTAGACATATAGGAGTGGTATTATCTCTGCTTAAAATTAGTGAAAATAATTATATATTTAATTTTGGATATAAAAAAACATTGTAATATACAATATTATAATAATATTAATATATATATATTTATTTATTATTATTGTCAGATTTAGATATAAGTACCTTGGTAATTGTAGAAGCATATATAGATATATATATATATATATATATATATATATATATATATATATATACATATATATATCATGGATGAGATATAAATACCGTATAATACCTTTATCATATACTAATAAAATAAAAACACAACTAATTAGGAATACAATTAATCTTGAATGAGATAGTGTGGCATAACTGAGAACATTTTCAATAATAGTTAATATACATTATTTATAGTATTAACATTATTATTAAAGTGTATAATTAGATATATTATTAAAATGTATCAATATATTGACTATAATAACTATTTGTATTTGATTAAATCGGATAAACTAATACATATGTATTTTATTTTATGTGAGATGAATATCTGTAAATTAATCTGGGACAAACTAATTTGTGATGAATTTAAGTATTATATTAATTTTACTTTTACTATATACAAATATTAAAAATTACATCAAAATATATTAAAATATTTTAATTAAGTTTTAGGGATTTTTTTAAATTCTCCTATATAAAAATCATCATTTATAATTGCATCCTTTTAAAAATATTTTCAAATTTTATTAATAAATTATAAAATAAAAATTAGAAAATGATTTATATTTTGTGATTTTATGGTGGGTCCTTAATTAATAATAAATATGTTTTTATAGTATATTTAATTGTGTTTTTCATCAAATAAACCAAATAGAAGAATCAAATACAAATACAAATACTATTTTAAATTTATTATTCAAATACAATTACAAATATGTAAAAAAAAACATATTTTAATCCATCACTGATATATATATATATACATAAATATATGAGATTTTATGGTGAATAGATGAATGAATGTATTAATATAAATGATAACCTTTAATGTTGACGTCACTCAAAGAATATTTTCCGGTGGAAAGTTTCAGAATCAATTGCCCCAAGTTCGCATTGATCTGCAGATTCACTAGATCTAACTTCACCTTCTCATGTTCAATGATTCTTATTTTGGATTTGTTCACTGTAACACGATGTGTGTATAGATGGAGTAAATGTGTCATATAGGTCACTGATCAGTACAGTATTGTAGCTATATTAACTCATAGATGCGTACTATCAATATGCGTACTCTATAAGAATAGGGAGCACATAGGGATCAGACATGTCTCTTATAATACACTAACGCATACACTAATAGAATGGCGAGCTAATCATTGCGCGTTTACTAACTAGCGATAACTTGTTTAATGCTCTTATTGAGATCTGTTTGTTTGGTGTTAGAGCGTTGGTACACCTCCGCTATAGTGGCTGCTGCTGCTCCGGTGTGCTCCGATGAGGGGGATACAAATACAGCTTGCATACTGGTAGCCATGGATACCATACTTTCTGCACGCGATCATCACTAGTTATACATCTCTAGTCATACATCACTAGTTATATAGACTTACTGATGGCGGAACTATGGGCGAGTATTTCTAGTGAATGGAAATCAACGTTTATAGTTTGCTCAATATCGGTTCCAGGCACGAATATCGGAGATGAAGAGTTTTTCTGTTTTAATGTTATTACTATAAGGGCCGGCGTAACATATGTTTTATGAAATAAATATATTTTTTATTAAAAATAATAATATATAAAAATTAGTAAATAATATATTGTTTTTAAAATAATATACGGCGCGATGTATAAAAGTAACCATAAATATTCATTTATAAATAAAACTGTATACAAATAAACATTAAAATGATTGTAAAATATTTATATATATATATTTTTAAAACTGATATTACTGCTCTTTATTTTTAAACTAAATTTGTATTCTTTGAACTTGATAAATATTTATGAAACTTTCAGAACTTAATTATATAAATATCTCTTCATATATATTAAGTGTGAGCTAAAAGTATTACGTATTTACTCGAAATTCCTGAAAATTACTTAGCCCTTAATGTAATTTTATAATACTATTAAAATAATGTATATAAACAATTAGTAAATAATATAAATTAAATTATATAATACTTAAAAAATATAATAGACTATTGATATTAATCATATTAGTATACTGTAATGTATTTTAAAATACTAAATAGGATGCTATGTTAAAGGTATATGACTTTGATTCACATTCACTTACAATGGAAATATTTAATTTTTCATATATTTTTAAAATATAAAATATTTTAATTATATAAATTTATTATATATTTTTAACTTTAATAACTTTTAATAAATTCCACTTTCGAGAATTAAATACAACTATTGTAGTATTTATGATATTGAATATGAGTTAATATAGCCTACTATACATATATACGTGACTAACCTTATCTGGAAGTGCCGTATCTCGTATCTTGTATTATGATAGATAATATATATATAATTAGGTATAGGTGTTTATTGGTTGTGCATTAAGTAGTAAGTGAGTCTCGTAAGTCATTTGTAATGGGCGTGGCTTAGTCACGCTATATATGTATAGTAGGCGTATTCAATATTACTACATCCCTCTACTAAGTATATAATATAAGCATTATAATATATAATAATAATAATAAATTGACAATATAAGTATAACAATATAATAAATAACATTACGTATAAAATAATATTTCTACCACCCATTTGTGTGCTTAGTTTTAAACTAAGCCTCTATAAGGCGATCTGGAGGTTTTACATGCCTTCCTGATCTAGTGGTGTATGTAGATCCATTCGTGGGTATGAGCTGGCATCTATTCCTTCTCACATCTTGTTTCTCCGTTCTGAGATTATATGATCTTGTACTCTCGGGTGTTGTGTTGATAACGGTTGCCATTCTATCTAGGTCCCTAATGTATACATCTTCCCCGTCTTCTATCTTTCGTAAGTTTTTAGTATACTTATTGTCTCTGTTTCTTTTGATTTCTAATTTCTTATTTTCGTTCTTGTCCCTAAATATACAGTGGTCTTCTTTGTTCATGTAATTATCTAATTTAAGATCAACTACTGTAGTTCGTAATTTTCTGTTCATCAGAAGTTCTGCTGGTGATCTTCCAAAGCTGAGTGGTGTACTTCTGTATGAGAGTAGTCCTAGGTAGGGATCTTCTTCTTTTTCTAGAATACCCTTTATCGTTTTTATAGCTCTTTCTGCTACTGAATTACCTTGTGGATGTTTAGGAGATGATTTAATCGCTTGGAATCCATATTTCTCTTGGAATTCTTTAAATTCTTGACTAATATATTGACTACCATTATCTGATACTAAGGTCTCAGGGATACCATGTCTAGCGAAAATAGATTTTAAAGCATTTATTGTGTCTATTGATTTTTCGCTTCTTAGAAGCATCGTTTCAAAATATCTGGAATAGTAGTCGACTACGATTATATATTTTCTACGTTCGTAGGTATATAAGTCTGTTCCCACTATTTCCCATGCATGTTTAGGTGTATGTATAATCTCTAAAGGTTCTCGAATTATTGGCCCATATATTTGACATGTCGAGCAATTTCTAACCATTTTTTCGATGTCCTTATTAATTCCTATCCACCATACGCTATTTCTAGCTCTTGCCTGGCATTTGTTAATACCTTGGTGTCCTCTGTGTATCTCCTTCATAACCTCTTGTATATGATTCTTAGGTATAATAAGTCTATTTTCGTACGTTAAACAATCTTTCATTATTGATATACTTTCTTGATGTTCATAATATCTTTTTAGTTTGTCGTCTTTAGAATCTCTCTTTTCCCATCCATCTTCTGTCTTCTTTTTTACTGACTGTAATACTGGGTCTGCTTCTTGTAAGCGTTTCAATTCTTGTAATTTAATTGAACTCCCTGGTTTGAATGTGTTCTTTATTAATTCATTAACTTCTATTTCTAGTATATTTGAAATTTCTCGTTGTCCTGGATATCTTGAAAGTGCATCCGCTCCGATGTTTAATTTCCCTTGTATGTATTTCATATCTATGACATATCTCATGAGTCTTAATCTATACCTCTGTATTCTTATTGGTATTTTCTCGACTTCCTTCTTTCCAAATAAAGTTATCAATGGTTTATGATCTGTTTCTATGGTTATATTTGCTCATTTTACGTAATAGTTAAATTTTTCTAGTCCCCAAACGACTCCTAATGCTTCCTTTTCTATTACTGCATAGTTTTTCTCGGTTTCCGTAAGAGATCGGCTCGCCGCTGCTATCATTCGTCTATTTCCTTTCTCATCTATCTGTGAGAGAATAGCTCCTATACCTTGGTTTGATGCGTCCGTTGTGATTATACTCTTTTTATTTATATCGAAGAATGCTAATATCGTTGGTTTCTCAAAAAGTTCTTTCATTTTTCTAAAACTGTTTTCTTGTGCTTCTTCCCATATCCATACTATATTCTTCTTCAGTAGTTCTCTAATAGGATGGCTTGTTTCTGCTATTTCTGCGCTGAATCTAGCATATTGATTTATCAGGCCTAGAAAGCTTCGCACGCCTTTTACATTAGTTGGCCTCGGAAAATCTCTTAAACCTTGTATTTTCTCTCCTGCTTTGATACCATGTTTTCCTATCTTATATCCTAAGAATTCTACTTCATCTTTTCTAAATTTACATTTATCTTTATTTAGTGTCATTCCTGCCTCTTCTATGCGGTTGAGTACTTCATTTAAGTTCTCGTCATGTTCTTCTAGGTCTTTACCCATTATTAGTACGTCGTCCATATGTATCACGACTCCTTTACAATTGTGCAATATCTTGTCCATTTCTCTACAGAATATTTCTGGTGCAGATGTTAGCCCGAATGGTAACTTATTGTATACATATCGTCCCCACGGTGTTAGGAACGCAGTTAATGGTTTGGATTCTTCCTCTAGTGGAATTTGCCAAAATCCTGCATTAGCATCGAGTTTGCTGAATATTTGTCCCTGTATCTTTGCCAGGCTTACTTCTACGGTGGCCATTGGGTACAACTCACGCTTTACTGCCTCATTTAACTTTGTCATATCACTGCATATTCTGATCTTTCCATGTGACTTCATAGCCACTACCATAGGGCAACACCATTCAGTTGGGTACATAGCTTCTTCTATCACTCCTAACTTTATCATTTTATCAAGTTCTTTTTTAACTCGCGTTTGTAAATGTATTGGTACGGGTCTTGGTACGTAAATGGAATATGGTTTCGCTTCCTTCTTGATTTGGATTTTATATTTTCTCTTTAATTCCCCTAGTCCTTCAAATAATTCTTTATGTGGGTGAATTTCTCCTATTAGTTTTACCAGTCCTAATTTAATAGACATGTTTCTCGATAATAAACCAATGTGTTGGTTTTTTAATACGTAGATATTTTCTCTTATTGTACTTTCTTTGTACGTCATTTCGGCCGTAAACATTCCAACTATCTCTAATGACACCATTCCTGGTCCTCTCAGTTCTATGTTACTTTTTATAAGTTCGGGTAACTTTCTATTATAAGGGAGAATAGTTGCGCTTGCTCCTGTGTCTATTTTAAACTCACATGTTTGGTTAAATCCTGGCGCTTTGACTTTTATTAATTTTGTCCACGATTTAATATCTGGAACCTTTATTTCTCCTAGGAACTTATAATTTCCTGTCGGCTTCTTAGTATCTATACTTGTTTTAACTTCGTAATTCTCATAAGTTTTTGTATGTGCTCGTTCACTTGGTTTTCTGCATAGCTTTGTCCAATGTCCCTCTTTGTTGCATTTATGGCATTTCGACTTATATGCTGGACAGTTTCTAAATTCATGCGTCCTTCCGCATTTACCACAAGTCTTTCGCTCTGCTGGTTTCTTGTATTCGTAATCTTTATTCTTGAATTCTTTCTTGTATTCTTTCTTCTTGTAATCAGTCTTCACGTATTCTATAGTCGGTTTTCTAGTAATTTCTTCATTCTGCTGTCGTGATATCTGTTTCATCTTGCATGATTCGACTATTTGTTCTGCCGTTAATTCTTTGCTGCAAGATTCTTGTAAAAACCTCTGTCTGAGTGTTTCGTCATTCATACCGATTATTATTTTGTCTCTAATAAGGGACTCCTTCATGTCTTTAAAGGCACATGATTTTGCTAATATCTTTATACAACTGTAATAACTTTCAATATTTTCATCTATTAGTTGTTGTCTTTTAAAAAAGCAATACCTTTCATAAGTAGTATTCACTTTAGGTATGAAATGGCTATCGAATTTTTCCATTATAGTTTCTATTTTTAGTTCACTTTCTTTATTGTCTTTGTCATATTTTTGTTCAATATCAAATGAATTATAGATGTCTACTGCATCTTCTCCTATCGCATATAGGAAGTTAGCTATTTGGACTTTACTTGACTTTTTCTCTAATTCATTTGCACATGCATAAATCTCATAATTTTGTTTCCACCTTTTCCATTCTGTGGGTCCTTTGCTTACGTCTAAAGCATTAGGTATTCTATCTAACATTGTATTAAATCTATATATATAATTTTATATAATTTTATAGATTTATATAATTTTATATAATTTTAAAGATTTATATAATTTTATATAAATATTGATATAAATAAATCCAATATAAATCTAATATAACTTCAATGTTTCTAGAATATATATAAATCAGCAATTAAAATCAGCAATTAAAATAAATCATTCGTTTTCTATAGAATTTATAATTCTTTTGTTTGAAAATTAACGAATTAAATTTATCGAAATTTTATTTATTTTTTTTTTTTTTAATTGGATTTTTTTTTTTTTTTTTTTTTTTTTAATTTTCTCTAATTTGGTAATTTTCCATATGATTATAATATGTATGCGATATATAATAAATAATATTTTTACATGCACTATATATATTTATATAACTAATATATATATTTTCAACGTGTAATAAAGTATAATATGTACTTTTTATATGTATAACGATTTTAGGTACGGTTAACTAAATAGTAAAATATTATATACAACAATAATATATTAATTAGTATAACTTGACCGCTGTCACCATGTAGTATTTATGATATTGAATATGAGTTAATATAGCCTACTATACATATATACGTGACTAACCTTATCTGGAAGTGCCGTATCTCGTATCTTGTATTATGATAGATAATATATATATAATTAGGTATAGGTGTTTATTGGTTGTGCATTAAGTAGTAAGTGAGTCTCGTAAGTCATTTGTAATGGGCGTGGCTTAGTCACGCTATATATGTATAGTAGGCGTATTCAATATTACTACAACTATCAGATAATAAGATATTTCAATAATACAAAAATAAAATTATTATTAATATAAACTAATCCAACATTGTATGAATTGAATATTAAAAACATAATGAATTTAAAAAAATATAAATATATATTTTCAGAGCGACAATTATAGAAAATATTTACATCAAAGTAAGTTGAAACCCTTTAGATGGACAAAATGTGAATTGTAATAATATCTAAATAAATTTAATTATTAAGATACTTGATAATATTTGGTAACCAGATTATATTCCATGTATAACAGTTTGCTGGAGGTGTCCACTTGTGGGGTGTTGATAAGATTAATAAGTGGACCACTGTTCATCGCTTTGAACTCCATGTGCTGTAGATATATACCCCCCAAATGGAATGTTGCACATGTAGAGAATGTCTTAACCTATCGGATAAGAGAGTAGATATTGTAAGAGTTTCCCTCATTATAATTATAAATATATACATTAACATACGTTGTTAATACATGTGAGGTATTATATTGTATTATATAAAATATAATTTGTATAAGATGAAATTTTCAATTGAAAATAAAATACGTTTATGTATAATTTTATCCATAAATATCATTCATATAATTATAACATATTTATTAGCGTATAATTATAATTAATGCGTGCTATAAACTTTATCATATCATTTATAATTAAATATTTGCAATTTATTATATCATATATAAAGGTGATGGTTACAAATTAGATTGTTATGTTAATTAAATAAGTTAATGATAATGATAATGGACATGTATGTTTTAGAATTAACACCTAACCATAGTGGTTGCTCCGAGATCGTCTATGACTAGTTTGAAGATAGGGATGTGTAGTGAGCCGTACTGATCATCTGTCTGTTTGCCTAGCTTTACACTCGTCTCCTCGTCTATCTTTCGCAGTACTACTAGCACCACCTATTGGCGATCGTGGAATAGTGTTATATTGAGATTTATATAGTACTTTATCATTTTTTTAATTTATTTATCTATTTAATGTTGTAATTTATTATTATCTATATCTATATTGTTATGTACACCTATGATAAGTACCAGTAAGCAAATCACCATGATTATTGAACGATGAGAATGTTTAATTAGATACTATAATGATTTGAATGACTAGAATATACAGACATTATCTTTGCTGATAAGCTCTGCTTCTATAATTACCCCGGTGTAGAAACCTTAATCCGATAATAATAATAATAAACTCCATCATAAGAAGTTAGAAATTAACTCAAAATTCTATAATAAGATATATAATTGATCTTCATTGGAAATGAGAGTGTTCATGATATATATGGTAGATTAAGGTAGCTAAGTTAGAGCTAATAGAGAGCTGTTCACTGCAGTTCACATGCATAGTAGGTAGATGGCATGATCTACATATAGATACTCTTTTGAAATACTATAGCATAATAGCCAATATTTCATCAGTTTCATATTTAAAATTATATATATCTATATTTTTTCTTTCACTCAATAGATGTAATTATATATTTCTTTCTGTATGTTGAAAATTGTAGTCTTTTTTTTATATACAGAATTCAATATAATTGCGAACATAATCGTTACTAAACTTTATCATTTCTCTAAGTATACCAACATTATTCTATTTAAAACATTTATTTCTAATATATACCTTAGTAGTATTTGTATTCCAAATAGATATTGTATGGCTAAACTTAAGATAGCTTATAATAATGTTTATCATATCATGATTAACTACAGAGGTACAAATGGTACATCAGTAATGTTTCTAAACGATTATGTTGATA
>OZ025239.1:47989698-48177198 GCA_964019155.1 Osedax fenrisi
ATTTTCCTAGGATACTATTTAACATTACGGTGATAGATAAGGATTGTCCTAGGATACTATTTAACATTACGGTGATAGCTAAGGATTGTCCTAGGATAATATTTAACATTACGGTAATATCTAAGTATTGTCCTAGGATGATCTTAGGATAACTACTTGTCTTGAATATCTGCTGGCGATGGCTAACTTAACATATGTTCCATGTTCAGGCAGTATGAAGTACGAGGGTTTAAAGTTGATGTTGATGTCCCTAAATTTACGCGTGTCTATAGCGTATTGCAATCCTGTGGCGGTTTGCTGCTGTATATCTGACCATCTTAACATCGCTGCACTTCTCAATCTGTATAGTAAGTAGTTGTAAGAGAAGTGCTGGTATAGCATTGCTGCGACTTTACATGTTATACGTATATTGTACCCTTAGCAATTGTTGGCTAAATAATATATTTATATACAGTGAACTCTTGATATAAGGAGCTGATAATATACTTGTTTCAGGTACACATTTTGTATATCTATCATGGTAAATTTCTCTAAACAATATAACAATGTTAGATATAAGAATATAATCATTTGAATAAGCAAGTGTTGGGTAAATATTTAGATGTATAGTGAAGTAAACTCTATAAGCATTACTGATATTCAGGTATGCGTTACTCAGTATTAGTTGTATATTTGTACTCGCAAATGAATTCAGATTCGAAAATGCACTATGGTCCAGCATTTATTTCGGTCCAGCAAAAATTAGGATATTTTCCATTTTTGCTGTACGACGAGAAAAATAGGAATCCGAGTAAATGCTTGACCGAATCTATGATTTTGAAGAATTCGGTCCAGCATTAGTTCGTACGACAAGCAAAACCTGCATTGTGTGAACACCCTATTATATTGAGAGTTCACTTTATATATATAAATAACCCTGGACTAAAATTCAATATCTAATATATTTGAAGTAATAATTTATAATAATTGAATGATAAATATAATGAAATGTGAAAGTTAATTTGAGGTATATGATATGTTCGTGTATGTGCTTCATACAAACTGTTTTAGTTGTACCCATTCAGGCGGTTTAAAGAATTTATCGAGTTCAATTATTGTTTTCTGTTAAAGTTATGTATGTATTAGTGAGGTGATGATGTAATGGTGATGATGTAATAATTATGATGTAATGGTGATGATGCAATAATGGTGATGATGATGCAATAGTGATAATGTAATGGTGATGATGCAATAATGATGATGTACCCACCGAATGGTAGACTAGTTGAAGAGGATTTGCAGATATCTGAATGATCTCATCGAATTTAGATTCGTAAGGGTTGGTTTCGTATCCGATTGATAGTAGCTTTTTCTATGTAGTATGCATCTATATAATACTGTGTATATCATCTAGTAACTTCTAGTAGATATCTATTAATCGCTTATTTCAGTTCATAATAAGAAACACATATTACAGTAAACAGATATTTAATATAGATAGTTAATCATATATATATATTAGTTATCTTGTAAGATCCTATGAGAATACATACTAGATATAAATGGGCAACAACAACAGAAATATTTATATTATTTTGAAGCCCTTTAGAAGAAAACATTATATAAATATCATTGTAATTTAACAGAGAAAAAAAATTAAAATTCTTAATTATAAATATTATTATTATTATTATATACTAACTATCATATTTTTATTGAGATTAGGAGATCTAATTAGAGTAGAGGTCATAAGGTCATTATCATCGCGACTTTTTATACCCTGCATTTCAATAGACTCCATTGACATGTTCAAACTATAATAGTGAATAATAGTTATAATAATATATAATAATAGTTAATCTGTATTCTATATGCTGAATGTAATCATATAGTTAATAGTTGAAACTTATCTACACAACTATTTACAGGTATTTATTAATAAGTATTAACGTATGATGTATTTATGATATATATATATATATTATACTCTCGTAAATAAACTGTAGCTTATCATATCATATACCAATTATCTAATGTATTTCTACTAAAAACTAAAGTATTCGATACACTCACAATTAAAAGTAAAACGAAATAAATTTATATTTAAATGTACGTATTAGTATTAATAATAATAATTAATAATTTATTATAATTAATATATTCATATGAAATGTATTTGTTGATATATACAATATTTTCCGTAACTCTATCAGCATCATTGTTGCGTGACCTCATTGCAATCTACTGAATAGACACTTTCATTATGTGATTAAATTCTACGATATTAGTCATATCAGAAGTCACATGTCTCATATGCAATTATTCATACAAAGTGTTGTATGCAGTACTTCCCGTCGTGGTATGCTATACTAACTTTATGGCATTAGCTGATGGTCGCTGAGTGAATGAAGTGATCAATTTCGTGAAGTTTAGCGATGAAATCGTGGTATAGGATTTCTCCTACAAAGTGATTACTATTAAAATACTATTACATAATATCAGGGTTAAGTAACGCGAGCGTTGAGATTGTTAAGGGGTGTCACATGACCCGTAAAATGGTGTACGTAACTTGCCACGCGAAACATAGAACATGTTCTATATCTATCTCACGGCAAGTTTCACATGTTAAACAGTGATACGGGAGTGTGTTAGAGGATTGAGTGAACACCCCCCCATTATGCAATCAGTTTATAGAGAGAGGTGATTAGGATCAGGGGTATTACTATGTGTATAATAACCTGCGAGTTTTGTTCTCTGAGCGTGATATTAAACAGTTGCAGTTCTGCTACAATACATAGAGCCTCATACTATAGAGTAGGAATTAGTGATGTTAGGGCGCGATCAATGTATCAGATAAACCCACATGGCATACGGTTCTAATGAATTACTGGTTACGTCATATAATAGGCTGATCCAATCAAATAAATCCCAAGCCGATAATTATGCGGCTTTAAAAAAAAAAAATCGTATTGAATAAGCTGGTAACATGATGTTACCAGCGAATCGTTAAAACCACAGCCTTTATATAACAGAGATAAAGAACAAAGTATATAACTGTTTTCACTGATGATGAGGTATATGCAAGTCTAATATAAACTTTTAAATTAGTAGGTATGTGATTATAATTTGATAAATTTACAAATTGTATACAATTTTAACAAATATAAGTTTATTTTAATTATAGATAATCAAATTATATTATTATTACATGCTTATGAATTGCATATTTATAGACACAATTGTTATTATATTATTGTATTTACTACTATATCAATAATAATTATTATAATGAATCTTTAATAATAATAGAAATAAAAAATGTATTATATGAAAATTGAAGATTATATATATTTACTAGTGATCAATGATTAATATATAAATGAATAGTTTTTCAGTATTTAGTATTCGCTTTTCAAAAATTATTCATTTCTAAATGTTAATATCACTAATTTTAAATATGTAATTGTAGAGCATAACAATTATTAGAATTAAATTATAAATAATAATATTATAGTATATATATTGTTTAGATCGAATACAGTATTCATATGTTAATAAAAACAGATATTTATGAGTAATACAAACATCCGTAGGAAGCTGTACATCAATCTTCTTCTCATCGTAACCAATCGCATCGTAGAGTTTCTCTTTCTCCTGGGCAGACATTATATTCGACGAAGAGATGATTGTTTCTATTGGATCTATTTATAGAGAGTTTAAACATGCTCATCCATTAATCATTTAAAATAATATTATATATTAATGAAATTGTGATTTTAAAATTGTATCATTACAATTACTAAAAAAAAATGTAATTATTCTAATAAATATTATTATTATTATTATATATATATATATATATAGATATAAATAAACACTTACATCACTTAGTAAATTAACTATATTAAATGCAATTTGTTAATCTAACCAACTGTATTATATTTAACCAATACAAATGATATGTGAGTAATATCAAATTACCATAAAAGGAAGTATATAAGGATTATTTAATTTTAAAATTTGTAAAATATATATTATAACAATGAAGAAACCATTATTTTCTTTGTCTTTTGTAAACCATCCCGAAAACCATCCAGCTTTCTTTTCAGATATAATCTTTTGATCTTTAGCCTAAATTAACAATGATACTATTATAATTTGTACAGGGTGGGGGGATAACCATCATAACTATTGATTACTTACCATAATTTCAGCTTGTCTTCTAATCAACATGATGCTAAATACATTTAGCATTATCTCCGATTCCTGTGAAATTAAAGTTATCACTAGTGAGTATAGGTGAGGCAGAAATATTCTGTTAATATTTTGTAAGCATATACTTTTTTGTATAAATAATATATGCAAACAAATTTGGATATTTTATATTTATAAATTTTGTCAATATATATATATTTATTTTGTATTTTAAGGCCCTGTCGCAGTGTATAAATGTTTAAATATCATAAAAAAAAAATAATATTATTCCATAAAACTATCATTTACTTATGTAATTTAATATCTATGAAAAAATTGCATCCAAAAACAATATATAAATCACATAAAAAGATGTTTTTATGACCCTACTATATTTAAAAAAGTAGAAATATTTGTAATTTATATATATACATTTTTATATAATATGAATATAGTAAAATTTATTATAGTACATTATTATATAGATACTATTATATATTATACACATCATCATAGTCATTTATAAATGTAATGTGATAGATAATAAATAAGTTTATAAAAGATAAGAAATAATTATTATAAATATTATGCTATGAAATTTCAAATGCATATTACTCAGTGATCAATATTTTCACTCTAGGTGTGTATGCATTCGTTGCTCTATAGGAAAATCTATTTGATATTTTTTGATAATTTGTATTGCTTTATAGAAAATATATTTATATAGATATTATTTCAATAGAATATTATAAAAATAATATTTCAAATAGTTTTATAAGTTGATTTATAAATAATAATTAAAAAAAAAATATATATATTATTAGATATATGTATAAATGTATATATATATATATAACAATATATATATATTATGAATGTTCTATTGCATTACTGTTGTACTATATAATATGTATACTATACAACAAAAAGTGACTCAATACAGATAATAGTTCTATCATGACAAGTATTCTGAATAGTCATATATTTTCTTATATCTATATACATTGTATTTTTAAACATCTGGTAAATGTGGTCTGATTAAGGGTGTGTGATAGGGCCTTAATAATAAATTTGATTTATATATTTAATAAATATTAATATATATAAATAAATTGATAAATTTGTATATTAAATTCATCCATTACAAATATTGAACTACCTTCAATTGTATTAACAAATTAATAAAGGCATATAAATCACATACATTTATAGATTATTTTATTTATAATATAATAAATATCTATATTGCATCAAAGTATTTAATATATTATGAAGTAAATATTAATAATAGTAATATTAAATCTGTAACTAAACTATTCCTAAAATAAGAAAGTTAGTAATAAAGTAATAGCTAGATGCAGGTATAAACTTTAATGATATCCCTGTAAGGGGGATTCTTAGGTTCAGTAGATGTGATTAACATCTCATAGTAGGCGCTCTTGTAGAGACGGCACTGGTCTCTATGCTTCTTGATACTCTGCCACGACCACATGTTACGCTTGCGACGGATCTGACTCTGTAATATACAGGTGTATGCGAACATCCATCTGAAATATGTACAGGAGGGGGGAGGATGTGAGAGAGGGAGAGAAAGAGAGATAGAGAAAGATAGATATAAAGAGAGGTAGAGAGAGAGAGAGATAGATAGAGAGAGAGAGAGATAGATAGAGAGAGAGAAGTGGAGAAGAGAGAAAGAGAGAAGTGGAGGAGAGAGAAATAGATATACTTAGTAATCAGTTATTTTAAATATGTTTAAATTATTTATATGGTATATTAGTTATATTAATTTATAATGTATATTATTTATATTATATATTTGTTACAATAATTGCATTATAGAGGAAGAAATAGAAAGAGACAGAGAGATAGTGAGTGAAAGGTTGAGAAAGATAAAGAGAGATAGACTTAGGAATTAATTATTTGAAATATGTATGACTCATTTATATGGTATATAAATTATATTATTTTATAATGTATATTATTGATACAACATATTGATTACAATAATAGTATTATAGTGAGAGAGATATATATTGTAGAGCTGGTGGTATAACCTGTTCTTCATAACATCTTTAGTGGTGGCCTGCTTGTATTTCTTGTATTTACCAGCAAGAGCTAGACGTTCAGTTGACTCCAGTGTTTCCATGATATCAATGTACTATGTGATTAGTGCAAGAGATATATAGATAATCAGTTACATTATTGGGTAATTAATCAGTTACATTATTAGGTAGACAATCAGTTACATTATTTGGTAATTAATCAGTTACATTATGAGGTAGATAATCAGTTACATTATTAGGTAGATAATCAGTTACATTATTGGGTAATTAATCAGTTACATTATTAGGTAGTTAATAAGTTACATTATTAGGTAGTTAATCAGTTACATTATTAAGTAGTTAATCAATTACATTATTAGGTAGTTAATCAGTTACATTATTAGGTAGTTAATAAGTTACATTATTAAGTAGTCAAAGTAGTGGTGCAGACTAACTTGATTACGGTAGAGTACGAATGAGATATCGTGCAGGTCGACATCCAGATGATACTTGGGTTGTTCATATCCTAGTAGGTGTGGCTTCGGACACATCTGCAGTTTTAGATTCATGTTCACCGGTTGTAGTACTAGTGGAGGGGTGATGTTGTAGTAGGGCAGAGGGAATCAATAATGTTCACTATAATTGTAGCAATTGAGAATATGGATTCTCAAATATAATTAAAATCAAACATAATTAACAATAATGATGAATATGAATTGAAAATTATTTTAAGTGTATGTGTATATATATATATATATCATAATATTTATAGCATTATTGTTCAAAAATAATATTAAAATTAATTATAAACACAATCTATAAGAGATAATGATACAAACAGTAATTGAAAGACGGGGTAAAGACGAGAGATGCGATATTATCCTCGAGTTTCTGTTGTCGTTTAGAGTTACTCAGTGAGGATATCAGTTCAGAGTTACTGTTCCAGTATAACGCCAAACATTCCATGTCAACGATCTGTAGTCAGTGGGTATGGTGGTATATAGTGTCTGGTGTTAAACTTGTTGTTACTATGTAGAAACCTTATAGATAGAGTTGGCGTCTTCCCCCAATGAAGGTACCCATTTGTCATCGGTGGTCTGTAGTTAAATATTGATTATTAACTCTCAACAATGCACACATCATTACTACTGATATATAAATCAATACTTCGTAACAGAGGCAATCATATTTTAGTATGAAAATGGAGTACATTTATTACAAGTAGATAAAAAATGTATATATATATATAAATAATTATAGTAACATACAGTAAATATTATGAAATTATAACCTCCAAACTCAAAGATTTCAATGTTAAACCAATGGAGAAAGGTCGTTTAATATTAGTAAATTGATCTTCATACCTTATATGTATATCAGAGATGTGCACCTGTAATAAATTTAGTTAACATTATAATTAATTTATTATAACAAATATATTAAAAAGATTATAATTCAAAATGTTATGTTTTATATACATATTGAAATTTGTATTAAAACATAAATAACATAAAATAAGTATATATAAAAACTTAAAATAAATAGTATCGTCTGTGACTTCAATATATTCAGATATATTGAAATGTGTGTATTTAATGAAGATAATCATCAACAGTAAGATAAAACCTGAAGATTTTTCAATACATTTGATATGAGCTTCTCCATAAAACTATCTCCATCAGCTGGTGCATTCACTACCAGATAAGTTCACATTAGTACATAAAAGATAACATCTATAATTTCTATATTAGATATAAATATAAATATATATATTTGCTTATTGAGACAATTACCTCTTTATCATGTTGATAAAAGAGTAATTGTCTCAATAAGCAGTATTTGTTCCATATTTACCCTAGTATTGCCTAGATATGATAATAATAATAATAATATATAAATAATCTCATTATAAAAAATAATCTGTTGTTATAATAATCTAGTAATATAAATTATTTACACAGTGCAGATTATATAGTATATAATACAAATTCTATTATCAACATTAAATAAAGAACAATATGATTAATATTAATACACATTCCATTATCAACATTAAATAAAGAACAATATGATTAATTTGACTATGATATTATTCTTTAATCCATATAATCTACATGTAATATTATGTAATGCTATATTTTAATATATTTATTATTTTATTTTATATAATTGATATATTCATTGTAATATATTTATTATGTTATTATGTCATTTTTATATATATTTTTATATATTAGAGTTTTCTCTTATTTAATTTTTTTATTATTTATAATTAGGTAATATACTGGTAATAGTACTGTTTCAGTCACTTAAGATTTTCATTAAGATATTCTGTTGAATATTAAAATACCCTAACTAATAAATAACAATTTCTCATATGACACTTTTTAAATTAATTAATTTTGCACAATTTTATTTCGATATATTTCCAAATAGATATATATATATATATACATAATAAAAATTAACATTTAATAAACTTTATTTTATGATTTTAAGCCATTTATAGATACATATTTTCTACATTTAAATAACTTAAATATGTTAATAATTATAATTTATTAATAATTATTAATTAATATTAAATGAGTAATTATCAAAATAATAACCTTCCTCGCGAATTTTTTCAAGATCTTCCAAGCGTTTAACTTGAGAAAGTTTATTTTGCATATCTTGTAGGGCCTCCTGATCTTTATCATATTCAATACCTAAATATGTATATGAATAGAATATTAAGATTACAGGGAATACTGAGATTACATCATAACACATTAATCATTAAAGTTAGGCTTTAAATGATGGCTGCTCTTTAACCACTGTAGATAACAGTAGCTTAACTAACCGATATTAGGAACAGATACGATGTACAGCCCTTTGAATTCCACTATAGTACGTTGGCTGTATAGGTGATTCCATGGTACGGTTAAATGCAATTCACCTATATATTAAGAAGTCTCATGGTGTATATAGTTATAGTCTCATATGTTATATAAACGAAATACGTATATTCATAAAAAGCCGATTATTATATTCTGATTAAATAATTCTAAAATATATATGATATATATATATACTTTTTATTATGAGTTATTTATAAAGAAATTTAATTAAAATAAAAAATAATATGTATAATTCAGTATATATTACTTATAATGTTTTCATTGACTATTTATATTGAGATCAATTAAGGGCTGGCGTAACCTTGCCGGCGTTTACATGTAAAAGATAGGGAAAAATAGCTATTTTTTAACAGGCTATATCTTTTCTATTTATTAGTATTTTTATCTTATTTTTTTTTATTTATCGAGATAACATTCATCTCTATTTATATAGGTACATCATAAAATAATAAAAGTATAATAATTAAATAAAAGTTAATTATAATATTAAAATTATTTTAAAATAAATTTATTACCGATTTTTTTTATTATTTTTCAATTAATTATATTAATTGATTATATTTACATTAGCTTACATAGCTAGATAATAATAACCATATATTAGGTATATACTCAGAAAATGTTATAAAGATTAATATAAGAGTTCAAAAGATAGAGACATTTAAAAGAAAATAAAATTAACAAAAAAAACACCAGAGATATTGGCATCTAAAGTTTTACTTGCATGTTTTCTAATTATTAAATCCCACCATTTTGAATAGGTGTATGATTAAACTTCGTATTTGAGTCACTTATGTTTAATTGTATGTGATATATAATACATCATATTAAAGATAATGAATTACATTTTAATATTTCAATATAAAAAAAATGTCCCTAAAAAATAAAAACGAAGGTTACGCCTGCCCTTAAACATTTAGGCCATTATTATATAGGTAATAATTAATATGTTAATAATAGCATCTTAAATAGGGAAATCTATTTTAAATTAACTTTAAATTATACACATTTTTAATTTAGATTTAATGTGAAGGATAAAATTTGTATCACGGATATTTTTGTAATTATTTTCGTAGCAATGGAAAACCAGCGCGAATATTCAATTACTATATTATGAATATTTAATGCTGGATGAGTGCATCTTCAGATAGGCACACTATTGAAATACATATATTAAAGTTATATTTAGATTGTGAGTCACTGTTTATCCACAAGTTAAGAGTATACTGTGCAATGCACACAGTGTGCACTGAATCACTGTATTACTTAATAATTAAGGGGATGTCACACGACGCCCACCTCTCTATGTATAGAGATAGCAAATAATGGGTCTGAACAAAACTAGGCGAGCAGAATTCTATTCATTAAGCTAATTTTTTTTATAATCTATTTTTTTGTGGAGAGCTGAGTTTCGATAGGATCCTCGGCTCACATTTCTTCATCTATATCCGAAGCGATAAGTGATGAATAGATGTGGTAAGTTGTGACGATTACTCCAATCCACCGGCTCCCCGGGTTGCGGATAGGGGAACGGCCATTAGCTATAATGGTTAGCTGCTAATAACCAATAAGCAGTTCTGGACAAAATCCAGGCTGCCCTTTGGCAAGGCATAGTACCTGTTAGCCACCCGATCAGGGTTACGCGAAGACATTGGAAGCAGGATGTTGGATGTGGTAAGGCGGAATAAGTTTCGGCGAGGCATATGATTCGGTAGAGAATACTGTTAACGAATGTATGGAGTGGCGACCGTATTCGTTCCAATAGCCACTGAAAGCAAAATGACACAACACAACATTCATTCATCCCGCATCGTGCGGTTAAACAAGGAGCGCGTCCTGTAATAACATCTCAGGTTGCAGACGAAAAATTGGCCACTGAGAAAATAAATAAACTTTTGAAGGCAAAGAAAACCACAATATTTGGAACTATCAATGTACAAACTCTAAACAAAGAAGGTAAAATCTCCGAACTCATTGCTTCAGCCATAACAACAAGACAGGATGTTATATCTATACAAGAACACAGAGTCATACACAATGATTTAATAAAAGAAGAAGTGTTCGGGAAATGGAGATTACTGACTTGTTCCGCCTGGAAAAATACTGTAAATGCAGCTAATGGAGAAATTAGAATGCTACTTCGCGAAGATATATATAAATACCTTATCCAGTAAAGAAGATTTCTCCACGTATAATGACTGCAACTTTTCAAGGAAATCCACAAATAACAATAATAACCTGCTATAGTCCGACAAATGTAAGTGATGAAACTGAAACAGAAAGATTTTATGCAGATCTCTCTTCACTAACTAGACAAATTCCGAAACATAATGTTTTGATAATAAGCAGAGACTTCAATGCCCAACTAGGACAAAATGATAACGGGAATTTTCCTTACTCCTTCCATCAGAATACAAACAGAAATGGAAATATGCTGAAAAATTATATACTCGAGAATAACCTGATATGTCTGAATACGCATTTCCAAAAACGACGTGGTCAATCATGGACACACACTTCTCCAAACGCTAGTAACTCTCAAATTGATTATGTTATCATTAACAGAAAATGGAAAAATAGCGCAATAAACTGCAGAGCCTACAACTCCTTTATAAGTGTGGCTACGGACCATTGAATTGTATCGGCACATATAAGATTGAGCCTCAGAGCAAATAAAACAAGAAAGTCCAATCGTAAGAACTTTGAGTGGAGTGAATTGAGAAATAATTCTGCTTTACGTTCATCTTTTGTAATAAAAGTACAAAATCGATTTGAAGCTTTACAAAACACGTCACTCTTACCTACAGCAAACATTATTTACTCAAATTTTGAAATTGCTTGCAAGGAAACAGCAGCTGAAACAATTCACCTGAAACCGAAAACAAAAAGAAGAATACCGTGGGAAAATCTGAATATAAGAAACAAACACAAAATATTACACGAAGCAGCACAACAAAAAGATGACAATCCTACAATAAAAAATATAAGAAAAACTTGTAATGCACAAAAAGAACTCTCACACGCATATGAAACCGAACAGTCTGAATATATCCAAGGCAAAATCTGTCAAGTTCAAGATGCCGCAAATAATAAAAAGTCAGCACTAGCTTGGAAAATTGTAAATGAGATAAGTGGGAGGAAAAACTCAAACAAATCTAAACTAAAGGCTAGTAATGATGAGGAACGAGTTAAACTTTGGCAGACACATTTTGAGGACCTACTAGGTAAACCTCCTAAACCTACAAATAATTGTAACGATCATTGTAAAACCATACTTCATAAATTAGACATCGAAATAGGGCCTTTCACAACGAACGAAATTGATATAGCCATTAAAAATATCAAAAACGGTAAAGCCACAGGCCTGGATGAAATACCATCAGAAGTTTGGAAGATAAAGGAATTCCAAGACATATTATTAAAATCTTGCAATAGCGTGTATAGTCAAGATCCCATAGATAGATGGACAGAAGGCTGCATTCTACCTTTTCCTAAAAAAGGAAATCTTACCATAACAGATAACTATAGAGGAATAACTCTCACGCCTATTGCTGCAAAAATCTACAACCTGATGATACTAAACCGGATAAGACCATACGTTGATCCTATTCTGAGAAAAAATCAAAATGGGTTTAGAACTAATCGATCAACCTCAGGACAAATATTAGCTATCAGACGGATAATAGAAGGAGTTAAAGCAAAAAATATTCCTGCAATATTGTTATTTATTGACTTTTCAAAAGCATTCGACTCAATTGATAGAGCAAGGATGAGATCAATTATAATTCATTATGGAATACCGGAAGAAACTGTGAACGCAATCATGATGCTCTATAAAAATACACGTTCAATGGTTAGATCACCTGATGGAGATACCCCTTTCTTCAAGATAACAACAGGTGTGCTACAAGGAAACACAATTGCACCCTTTTTATTTATCATTTGCCTCGATTATGTACTGAGCAATTCACTAAAGGATATTGAGAATCTTGGACTGATAATCACAGAATGCAAAAGTAGAAGATATCTTGCAATGCGCGTAACAGATATAGAATATGCTGATGATATTGCTATTACGACAAACTCCATCGAAGAGGCAAACACGATTCTACATCAAATAGAAGAAATTTCCAAAGATATAGGTCTATGTATTAATGTCAGTAAAACAAAATATATGTCCTTAAATCGAGATTCGTCTGTGAGTATGAGTATGAAAAGTTTAAATGGAGAAGCAATCAAGAATGTATTAGATTTTAAATACCTCGGTAGTTATATTGCCTCAACTGATAATGACGTTAGCATCCGAATAGGCAAAGCATGGGATGTACTGAATAACCTTAATAAAATATGGACATTAAATCTGTCAATAAGACTCAAAAGAAACTTTTTCAGAGCCACAGTCGAATCTGTATTGGTATATGGAGCTATAACCTGGACCCTGACAATAGCCTTGGAGAAAAAAATAAATGGATCTTATACCAGAATGTTACGGGCAGCGCTAAATATTTCATGGAGAGACCATATGTCCAATAAAGACCTATATGGTAAAATACCAAAGAATACAGACACAATACGCGAACAAAGGCTACGCTTCTCAGGCCATTGCTGGAGAAGTAAAAGCGAGGTTGTTAGCGATGTGCTGCTATGGCTACCCATACATGGACGAAGATCTCGAGGACGCCCCGCCAAAACCTTCGTAGATCAGTTAATGGAAGACACAAGCTGCAACTACGAAGAGCTACCAAACGCAATGATGAATCGAGAGGAATGGAGAGTACGTGTCAATCAATGCCGAGCAAGCTCGACCTGGTAAGTAAGTTAGATTGTGAGTCACTGTTTAACCACAAGTTAAGAGTATACTGTGCAATGCACACAGTGTGCACTGAATCATTGTATTACTTAATAATTAAGGGGATGTCACACGACGCCCACCTCTCTATGTATAGAGATAGCAAATAATAGGTCTGAACAAAACTAGGCGAGCAGAATTCTATTCATTAAGCTAATTTTTTTTATAATCTATTCATTAAATGTATACACATGCTATTACATAACGTAATTTTTATAATATATATAATGCAATAAAAATTAGTAGAATACATATAATAGTTTTTGTGATACCTACATGTATATACACATACCTAGCACAAAATAATTATTCTGAGAAAACAGCATTTGAATATATATGAATATATTATATATCATATATAATGAATATATATAAACCACTTTTTATGTTATTTCTAGACTTTTTTCATAAATAATTTGTTTACAGATATTAAAAAACAAATCATAGAATAGTATTATGAAATAAAAAAAATGTTTAATACAATTTTTTTTCCACAAAAACAAGGTGTGTGACATCCCCTTAATATCTATGATATGTAATAATATAGAAACTTTTTATTTAGATTTATATTTCTAACTACAGATATATATATATATATATTATTTCAATGAGCAGGTTTTTCACAGATTTTTCACTCACATTAATTATTTTACTATTAATAATTGTACATTAAAATTTGTGTTTATATATATTAATATATAATTGTAGTTTATATAGTTATAGAATCAATAGCTAACCAATCTTTCCATAAAGAACTTTGATAGGGAGATTCAATGCATCCTATAAATTGAATATGGAAACAACTTTTAGAGATTATTTATTATACAAATATTATGTGAAATTAGTAAATGTGATATATATATATAGTAAATCCGGATTAGTTAATATTCGTGATATCATCAAATATTCATAACTAATTGAGATGTTAGTTAATGAAGATTGAGGTGTGAATACTATTTTAAATGAATATGTATATAATAATATATTAATGAAAGAATACATATGTATTTGTTATAATATTCTTTATTTTAAATAATTATAATATTCAGATTGTATTAATGAGATATATCTATATAACTATATTTTTATTGTATAATAACAATCTGTTTATCTAATTAGGGTGGTAATTTATCTTATCGGAATTGATACTATTTGTTTACAAAAATGTGATATATAATATGTGACATCAATTTTTATCTCGTTTTTAGTAGATAGTGTGGATATGGTTATAGATATACCTCCGACACAACAATTAGATAAAGCTATCACATCACGATTGTTAGATAATATGATTTTTACCAAATTGACATTAAACTCTATATATATATATATAAATACAGTATGTCAGAATAATTGTGCGAGGTCGGAAAATGCTGATCTAGCATATTATCGATATTGCCGATAAGGGCGTGGCTAAATTTTAAAGTTATTCCCTCATTTTGAAGAATATAAACATATAGTTTATAATTTATTTAGATATAAATTAATTATTGATGACATAATAATAATTATATAAATATAGTATAACAAGTATACTATTAATAGACGTTTAAGGGGGTCGTGAAAAACAGTCTTGAAAAAACTAGCTAAAATTGATACAAAATTAAACTAATTTTAATATGTAATATTGATTAATGATATGTTATTTGGTATCTGTCAAATAAATATCTATGAAATCAGTTTAAAAATAGCATAAAAAGCATATTTTATAACACACCACTTTGTATTAATTTATAATGTATATATTGAATTTTAATTGTTGATATTTCAAATGTGTATTACGAGTATTAGAATAGTTGTGTATGCATAAAAAACATGTATAATATGTATAAAAAACACTGATAGATACAACTCTTACAGATATATCTACCTAATTTCTATTACAGATATCTACCTAATTTCTATTTCTATATATAAATAATATATGCATGTATAGTAATCTCAAAGATTTTTCTAAGGAAAAAACGTTTATTTTTCTAAAGCTTACTCAAAATCGTGAAATTAAATTGTGTACACAAAACACCTACAGCACCACCTATATAGGGTTAATTTTAGGAACTATGTCTTGTTTATAATGTAAATTCGTATCAAACTATACACTTTTAAAATGTAAAATAATATGTTTTAATTATTATTTATATGATAAAAACTAAGTGTTCATTTAATTTTAAATTAATTTTTTTTTTCATTGCAAATATATAACAAAGCAATAGGATATGTAGGTCTTAAATGCTATAAATATTTATGTAGTGAATAAAAGATAATTTATATTGCATATAATTTAATAGAACAATGAAAACATTGCTTTATTGAAACTGTGCCGAACCTAAATCTATTTCAGTGATTCGATACTACTGCTAGTAGCGGGAGATAGTAGTTATTAATTACGTTGCACATATAGGGAGTTTTATATCTTTGTTTCGTAAAATCTTTGGTAATCTGAAGTAAAATTCACTAATATAATTACAAATAATTTCTAATGTATATGTTTCAATACATTTATTTATTAAAAGAAAACTATTTGTTATGTCTATTGTTATATATATATTATAAAAATGTATTTTTATCTCATCGTATTAGATATGAATGTCATTTCTATATAACAAAATAAATTACTTGAATATGCTAAATATTTTATAAGTTCAATGGCCATATATATAGGAATGCATTCGCTGTATTTGAACATGTGAAAGTGTCAAAATACATGTGTCATTACTGTCATAATGCTTATTTTGTATATACATTAAGTACATATTATGTACTACAAAACCAAGTGCACAATAATAATATGATTGACACATGTTTAATGCCCAAATAAAAAATAATTAACACTATTATTCAAAATTTACCAACTAAATTAACCAACTAATATGCATATTTTGAGAAATTAGTATATAATGTTTAAATATTATAATAAAGTTACTCTTAAATAGGTATTATATAAGAAAAACTAAATATAATTTAGAATGCATATTTTAATTATAGTTATTGGTAATATTATATTAGTAATATGGTCATAAATTATTACTAATAACATACTACTATTACAGAGAATCTCTAATATCATTGTTATCCATAGATATTTGTCTTCATTATGTTTGTATTCAAAAATATTCTCTATCAATTAATTAAAATTATCTGATTTTAAAATATACAACAGTTTTATTGAAATATTCAATATTTTTACATGTTCAGAATTTTACTAAAATAATAAATTTAGATTTCATTTATTAGAATTATCATAAAATTTATGATAAATAAATATTTAAATAAAAATTTCTTAATAAAATCTAATAATAAATAAGCATTACCAATTTTAACAACTAATCATAATAATAATATATTTTGATAATGATGATAATGATGATGATGATGATGTGTATTATACAATGTTAATAATACTATGGGTACTCTTTTCGAATGTGTGATAAATGAAATGAATATTACATATAAATTATTAACACATAAAATAAAATGTTATATGTAACATATATATAAAAATATAACTGAGCTAGATAATATAATAATATGATTATATTATATTAAATACAATGTGTACATAATAAAAAGAAGATGTAGTAAAAATGGTGATTTATATATTTATATACACACACACTCCATTGTTGATGCAAACATCCATGATAATAATATACAATAATATATTATATAATGATTGATTGATACATTTGTGTATTGTACAATATCCTATTTCTTGCAACATACAACACTATGATAATAATGTACCCTTTACATATATACCATTGCAATTCTATTTATATATATATATATATATATATATATATATATATATATATATATATTATTTATATTATATACAATTCATTTTATAATTTATAATAATTTTCATAAATACTACTTTAAAATATATAAAGCCTAAAGGGGGAAAAATGTCATAGCGTTTACATGTAAAAGATAGGGAAAAATGGGTCTACTAAAATGTATATATATACAACATTCCTATCTAAATATATAACTACTTTATACTATCGTATGACAAGTATTAGATCATGAAAAATGAACTTTAATTTTATTTTTTCTGAAAACAGATTTGCACTTTTATAAATGTATCAAAGCAATATCTTTATATTTTCAAGAATACCTATATAACATCATCTATATATTATGTGTAAACTCTGAACATTTAAAAAAATTATAGATATTTATTATAAAATGAATACATAAATATGTATATATATATATACATATATATATATATATAAAATGATAAATGATGCAAGATGTTATTTTTATATAAATATCAAATTATCAGAATATTGAATATACTGATTACTATAACTATATATATATCAATGTAAATTTATTACATTTAAATTGATTAACAGCCTTTACATTAGAAAGTTGTATGTAAACAAATAGCAAAAAACACAATTCATGATATCGGATAAGCTAACAATTTTTTTAAATTCCCTTCGATTTTATAAGTTATATTATATTTTAACTTCAGGATATTTTTGAAAAAGATAATGGCCCATTTTTTATTAATATTATAATTTTGCATAATTCAAAATATATGAATTAATAGCATGATTCAGTTTAAGTAATATAGTACATATATGTAGTTTATTTTATATTTCGAGATAATAGAAAGTAGCCTATAGGTATTATGATTATCAGTATCATAGCTGGAAAATAAATATATTCTATTGTTACTGTTTATTCATGTTAAATTTCTTATGTTAAGGGGGGTTCACACCGAATTTTCATCAGCAATTTTACCAATGAAAATTGCTCAATAATTGTTTGTAATAAAATAAGTATTCACACCAAATCAACTTTAAAACAAAGATCATTTTATTTACTATTATCTTTGAAAACTGGTCAAATTAGTGTGATATATACGTATTTATATATATATATATATAACGACAGTACCACTGTGTAACTATTATAGTAATTAAACGAATATATATATATATATATATGCATATCATTACTATAATAGTTATACAGCATGGTACGGTCGTAATATATATATGTAGGTACAATGATTTAATTAGATTATATTTGGTAAAATAGGCGGATCAATAAACTGTCAATCAACAACTTGCTCGCAAGTTTCCTAATGGGCGTGCCCAAAATGGAACTTACTAGTACTAAAAAATTGCCGATAAGCGGGGAAAATAAATGGAACATTTTCATTCCACCGCAATTTCGTTGATAAATAAATCACAAAGTTATACAGAATTTATTTAACTGATTATTTAGTAATTCTTACTGGTAATTTAAATTATTTATTCAATTTGTACTTCAAATAAAGTACACTTTTTATATACTTATATGAATATTTAAAGTATACTTTATAAATCTATATTTTATTATTTTATTTCTAACATAATAATGAATTTTTTTTTTCAAAAATAATAATTCCGAAGAACTTTAAATACATTGTTACATTAATCTATATAAACATCACTTGCATAAATATTGCATGTTTATTTTCCATTTATATAATATAAATGATTCAATATTATAATAAACAAATACATTATATTAAGTATAACTTAAGGTGCTTTAAAGCATGTGAATTCACACCAACAAAACAGCCATATTTTTATATCCAGATACCAGGCTGTTATTTATTCTATTTAAAATATTTACCTGATATCAGGCAAGTCAAATATTGAATAGGTAATTTATATATAAATGCATGACGCATAAGGTGTACGTATACCCGACAGATATTAGAATGGCCGTTCACACCTAAACCGCTCGATTTTTATGTTCGACGATATCAGGCTATTTTTTTGGTATGAAACGCCACCTTTAGTTGGTGAATTTGATTTAATATAAGATAATATGTATATAATTATAATTGAATAATTATAATTTATATACATATAATTATTATTATTATTATTAGTAAATTAAACTAGAGTAAAATAATAACCAAAAGTTGTTTATGTAAACACTACCTAATATCATAAATACATTTAAATATATTCAATCATAACTTAAAATTACAATAAGCATAGGTTATTAATACGAATTCAATAATTACTCAGATGTAATATATACAAATGTATATATATATATATATATATATATATATATATATATATATATATAAATATAAAATATATATACATAAATACAACTATAAAAATACACTAAATAACATTAGGTTATTTTAGACAATGTATCACCATAGTGAAGATAACAAACACATCTGATAAATATTGTAACAGCAGCTGTTTATATAGAACCTACATTATATAATACATGCTGCAGATGCATTATGTAATAAGGATGGGCTGATGATGATATCTATTGAATGATATATTGACAAACTAACCAAAGCAGATTGTTTTATGTACAGGTCTTTCAACTGAAGTTTACCTGTTAAAAGATATCTCAATTAATTGATTAGAAAACATATAATGATTAACAAATCCAAATCTGTTATATATACTAAAATATATTAGAAAAATATCTAATATATTTTGACATTAAATAAATATTATTTTAAATTACTTTATGAACATTTGAAATATTAAATAAAATTAAAATATCTTCACATATGTAATATCAAGTATATCAAGTATATATATATATATATAAACATATATATATATATATATATATATATATATATATATATATGTTATGTATATTTAACATATACTATTTAATAGTTTGTTTTTTTTTAGTTGTTGGCTATTTCCTATTTTATTACTTTGTTATTTTAATGTTTATATGTATTTTATAGCTTTTAATTTTATAATTTTATCATGATTGAATTAATCATGTAACTTAAATGTTCATTTAAAATATATTTATTATATATTTTATTTATTTGTATCATGTAAACAGGAATTCTTAATATAATAACATTAATATTTATATATTATTAATGAAACTGCTGAAACTTAAGTAAGGAACCTATCATGTTGATAAGGGTATTTTATTGATAAGAAGTATTAATTATAGAGAAGATAATAATAAAATAATGATATATAAATAGTTATATTGTTATGGTTTTGATAACATATATTGTATTTAATAACGTGTATCTAATTATTTATTATCTATATCATGTTGTTTCATACACCATACATAAGAGGTGTCCATATTTGTACTAAGTGCTAACAAAGATGTTTCAAAGGAAATATATGTCACTCTAATGAATTTTTGAAATTAATGAAAAATTGTGTCATCTGTACTGATAACTATTTATTTTAATTCTATTTTTAGTTTATATTTGTTTTCTTGTTAATTTGAAAAATATATTACTATTATAAATGAAAAGTTATGTAAATTTTTGAATATAATAAATATTTAATTAATAGTGTTTATTTTAAGAATGATATTTAAAACGATAGTATAGCCACCTATATTTACTATTCATTATTACTATTCAGCATTACAATTTGTTTCGCGTAAATAGATACAAGTGACATATCATTGTTTATAATCAGAAGCACCAATAATTTATTGATAAAATGAGTTAGGTATATATTTAATATTAATGGTTTCTAGTATGTTCTATTATGTTCTAAGTATGATTATTTTATATTATTTTCATAGTCAATGTAATAGTTAATTGCATATACTGTTTGATTAATATACTGTGTATGGTAAATTACCATCTATACATATATATTATATTATATTACCACTATCAACATGTCCATTAAAAAACAGGTTTTTGCAATGGTAAAAACCTAGTTATGTCTATATGAATGAATGAATGAATTTTAATAATTAAATATAATATTATCTATATATTTAAATTAAACCTATTATTGTCTATATAATTTATAATTATATATTATTTATGGATTTTATATGTAATGGATAATATAAAATTATAAAGTTAAACAATACTAGTTAAAATCATAATTATAAGATTTTTTATATTTTTTTAAAAACAATTTTATTAATTTTTATGTAAAGTACAATTTTTTTTAATAAATAATATGATATTGAAATTTAAATAAATGAGTAAATAATTCAATAATATATTTATTTTTGTATTAGTAAAAGGAATATTGTAAAAAAAAATATATATATTAAACAATAGAACTAATAATATTTTCATTGAGAAATTATTTGAATGTATTCATTATTTGATTTTATACCTATTTTATACTATTTAATGGTTACCAGTGAGTATAGCCAGCGAATTCACAAGGGGTGGGCTATAGGCATTTCTATATCAAAAATACTATAAACGCTAATTCGATTATATAATATTGTAGATAGTTTTTTTAAAGATTTATTTAATTTAATTTGAATCTTTACTTATATCAAAGATTTTGCGAAGCAAAGATATAACACTCCCTATGCATGCAACGTAATTTAGTAATATCCCCAACCGCTGCTAGCAGTAGTATCGAAATCACTGAAATAGATTTAGGTTCGGCTCTGTTTGCATACAACAATGTTTTCATTGCTCTATTATATTACATGCAATATAAATTAGCTTTTACTCACTAAATATATACTTATAGCATTTAAAACATATATATCATATTTGTTTGTTATATATTAGTAATGAACACTTAGTTTTCATCATATAAATATTAATTTAAAGCATATTATTTAACATTTTAAAAGTGTATAGTTAAATACGAATTTACATTATAAACAACACATAGTTCCTAAAAGCAACCCGCTATAGGTGGCACTGGGGTATTTTGTATACAAATTCGAATTACACGATTTCGCGTAAGTGTTATATCTTTCCTTCGGAAAACTTTGCTTATATTATATAATAGTTAAAATGTTAGAGTTATTTAATTTATGTTATTTATTGTATTTGCATGCATGACACGTGTTTATTTAAATGTTACATGTATATAGATAGGTGGAAATAGGTGGTCTTTTAAAAAAGTTACTGGTCACTGAATATTGAATATTTTTAATTATTTTTTAGTATAATATATTCACAACATATAGCTCTAATTTATTCTTATTATTAAAAAATCTAAAATGAACCTAATATATATTAAAAATAAGTATTAATAATAATCTATATGATTTATGACAATTTTATAAATTTAGTATATATTATATACTACATATATACTACCTATATAAGTGTATAAATATATAATTATATAATTATATAAATAATATATATATTGGTATATATAGTTAAAAAACGTTAGGAAAGCGGGTTTCACACTAATATATAATAGCTATAATATATATATATATATATATATATATATATATATATATATTAAATATATATATATACATAAAGTATATTTAATAAAATAATAATACTATGAAATCTCAAAATACTATATAACTATACCAAAGATTTTCCAAAGGAAAGATATTGCACTTGTGTATATTTGTGTAACCTAATAATTCTATATGGCCATCTAGCGGTATTAGTAAGATAATAAGAATTTTCTATATGTATAGTAATTTCTTAATTTCTTAATTAAAATATCATATGTTATAATATGTCATATACTATTTCGCCATCTAGTGTTAATGGTCAGATTCATTTTTAATTTACATTTTTAAAGGTACTAGAGATAGATAGGGAGTGCAATATCTTTCCTTTGGAAAATCTTTGACTATACTATATAAATAATATATATATATATATATATATATATATATATATATATATTTAATAAAGATTATAACATTGATACTTTATCTTATTAATATATATTTATATAATAAAAAGTGAAATTTTGATATAGTGTATCACTATCCGTAGATGTAGTATGAATAAATAAACTTACTTCTATATATATATTTATATAAATATAATAATTATTTATTTATTTTATCAATTATATATTATAGGATAATAAATGTAATCAATTTGATCAAAATTAAAGACTATTATGAATACTATAAATGATTTATATCATATTTATGTTAAATTACAATCAAAAATGTCACATTAATTTTATTATTATAACGATTATATTATGAAAATTAATATATTAAGTGAAATGTGAATCTGAATAATTACTATAATTAATTTCACAATGCGAATTATTAATTTTGAGAAGTTGAAATTTGAGAATTTGAGAATTTTGAAGAAATTATCAATTATAGTAAAAATATAATAAAAATATAATAAAATTATTTGATAAGAAAAGAATCCATAAATATACATTTAACCATCCATAGTGTCACGTGATGCATATTTTTCAACCTAAACATATTCGCAAATTCATACGAGTGAGTGGGCGTGGGTAATGTATTAAATTATAGGGGTAAAAGTATTAAATATATTGGTTAAATAAGGAATATAATGTGAGCTCTCTATTTAACGGAACCCACATTTTACAGGTAGATATGTCTGATACCGATTTCCATCATATATGCCACGTTAAATAAATCACATATACTGAAATTTATAATACTGCAGCAATACTTTAAAATGATACCAGTATGCTCACTATTTCAATACCGTTGACACTGGAAATATGCTTCTATATCGGTAACTATATACTGTAGCACATTTGTTTAATGATTTCTTCTGTTTACAAGCTGACAAACAAAGTAAATTACCATTTAGCATAAATTATAATATTTATACTATAACACTTTACAATAATACTCCATCTTACATACAACTGATCTACTATACATAAAAACTAGCACACGTTTTTATTTTATTGCATATTATCATAATTTATTTATTCTTACTTTTCACTATTCACTATATCTTAATTTATTTTTGACACGATTATACATGTACGATAATAGTATATGCAACTATAATATATTTCTAATAAAACATCATCATTATATATATAATAAATATATATCATTGAAGGGGCTGACCCAGTAGGGGGCACGTACCCACCCTCCCATTATACATATATATAACCATGATAAAGATTGTAGAATCTTTATATTTATTTAATTATTGATAATTTATTTAAGAAAATATAAATATAGTGGAAATATTTAATCAAAAGTAAGATCAAATATAATATAACATACGTTATTGAAATTAATACAGAAATTAAAAAATTAATAAATTAAAGCGTTTTACAGTTACTATTAAGGCAGCCAGGATTAAAGCAATATTATTTAATTTGTTGATATAAAGAATAGTAGTATTAATATAATCTGGGTTTAAATACTCTATGTGGTATGGTATTATGTATATATTATATCTTGTTTAAAATGATTTTTATGAATAAATAATATTATATAATATACATGTGTAATCAGAGCTGGGCACGATACTCAAAAAATGTATAATAGATACAATTACAAGTACACACTTTTTTCTTATAATAAATACTACTACAATTACTTTTTAAAAAATCATAGTAGATACAATTACAAATACAGAATTTTCTTAGTAGATACATCTTAGTAGATACATATACATTATAATTATATACAATATATATATATATATATATATATATATATATAATATATAATATATTCAATAATATATAATATATAATATATTCATCAATTTCGAATTTGATAGTACATATCAAGGTACATTATACGGAAATACAGACTATAGAGCCATTACAGACTATAGAGAAATATACATTATTACAATATACTATTTTTCAACTAAAAATAATTAGAGACCTTTACTTTCGAATGTCCAACACTAATATAGTAAATTATCAAATATATAAAAAAATAAATTATTAATATATTATTAATTATTATTATAGTAAATTATCAAATATACATAAAATAATTATTAATATATTATTAATATATTATTAATGATTATTATTTAGAAATAATCCTATTTATTAAAATAATTGTATCTTTCAATATCATATATAATTTTGAATTATAAATCAATTATTATATAAAATATATTATCAAATTAATGTCATTGTTTTCAATAAATGTATATAATGGTTTTTGAGAATAAATAACTATAATTTATATATCATAATTTTTAACAAAGATTAATTTCAATATTACAAAAGATATTTTATTAAAAATAAATTTATAATTTATATATATTAAAATTAATTTATAATGATATTATAAAAGGGTTACAATCAAAACGGACGAGTTGAGGGTTAAAGGTTACATTTTAAATGTGAAATAAATTTGTATAGGCTCACTTTGGGATGTAATGCAGCTAAAAAAACCAAGCAGGAATAAACTAAACCAATTAAAGCAAATAACCCACAAATATCTATACAAAATATTTTATATATACTATTAACTCGTATTTCAAATGTAACCTTTAACCCTCAACTCGTCCTTTTTGATCTCCCTTATAAAATATTGATATAAAATACATATAATGTCCAAATGATATATTATTTAATGAAATGTATTTGTTTACACCATTTTCTTAGTAGATACGTATCGTAGATACTATTTATGACTAATAGATACGATTACAAATACTTTTGTAATTTTTATAATAATATAAATATATCTATGATACTGATTTTTTGCCTTAATAGATACTGTATCGGCGATACTGCCCAGCTCTGTGTGTAATTATAAAAGTACATATAATGTGTGTATTACACACTATATATAATATATTATTTCTTATATATCTTGTTATTTTAATTAGCTATAATTAGCATATTTATTGTAATTGTATATTATTTGATTATATATATATTTAATTAATTTTATGGAATGTTTTTGTTGGTTATAATTTGTCATATAACTCTGTTGTATAAGGATATTGGACCCAGAAATAAAGGCCACAAAAACTATTTCTATCTTTTTCGAACAGCATATATAGTATATTAACGTAATCCTATAATTCATTTAATTATACACATAATATTATTATATTTATTTATTCACAATTTATATTGTTATTTTATGATTTTTTACATCATAATTTTAAATGGGTGAAAGACATGACTTTTTATAAACCCATTTGCAATCTAAGCTTTAAAATAATGTATAGATGTATAGAACTACAATTAATTTCTTAATTTATATTACTTTATATATTATTATTTCTATATTTTAAGTTATATATAATATATTGATTATATATAATGTCATATATCACATGCATTATATAATAATAGAGATTGTATTGTTATATGTATTTATAAAATAATGCTATTATTACTTAGTGCTTAGTACCTAATATAATATATATATATATATATATATATCTAGATCAGTATGTTTTATATTTTTACTATATAACACCTATCACATATATAGACTATTATATATATACCTAGAATTGTGAAATCCAGCTACACACAACATAAGAATAACAAACTAATGAAGAGGATTTATACAGAGTTACCATTGCAGGAGAGAGATATCATGTTATATTTCTATTAACCTTGATACTAGGAGGATATATATACATATATATATATATATATATATATATATATATATATATATATATATATATACATGTATTTGACTACAGTTCATATATTCTAATAGTAGTCAATAATATTCTAATAACAACAACTTCTATGACGTCTTACATCTACTATTATTATTATCAGATATAGGTTTTTACACCAGGGTAATTATAGAAGCAGAGTGTATCGAGATAATTACCTTTACATTTGAATGACGAGTTCACTAACTAAAATTAAATAAAATTAAAATTACTTCCCTTTTACTCATTTTATTACTCCCTTTGCATCAGAGCTGTTGATTTCTTTTGTGTTATAAAATTCCGAGCCTTTGATTTATGTTGAGCGACTTTTATGATACTACCCAGCAAACAATTTATCGACGCTTTTGAGAATTTATGGGCGCTTTTTAGACGCTTTGATTCCGATTTACTATCGATATATTCATCAATTTTTCGACGCTTTTGGGCAATTCAGTTCTCAATCATATTGAATTCGTCGCAAATTCTACGCTTTTGGGCGCAACAGCGTCCAAAGTACAATAGAACAATTCGACGCTTTTGGGCGCAAATTGTCATCAAAGAGACGAATTAATTGCGGAACTTTTAGGCGCATGGCATCCAAAAGCGTCGAATATATTGTTTGCTGGGTACTACATATCATATATTAGTCCATTTTATTATTTAAATGTATCAACATTATATAGTAAAATGTTTTCTTTGTGATAAGATTTAAAAAAAATAAGTTTCATATCTTAGTTTTCAATTTAATTGGTATAATATAACCTTATATGAGATTTTTTTTAGAAATAAAATTAATTATATATTATAATAAATTATATTTATTAAAATTGAAAAATCAATATCATTTGTGTTATATAATAAATTCATTTTAATATATAAAATAGCTTGAATATTTTATTGTGTATAGTAACTGAAGTCAATATCATTGTAATAAATAGTTCTTTCAATAAAAAGTATTTTATATCAATACAAAATTTCAAATTTGATAAAAAGTTAGATAAATATTACTATTAATTATTTATATTGTAACTTTTTAATGAAAAATAATTTATGGCTAATTTTTTCGTAATTATATAAATAAAACCTGAGTAATAATATTAAAATTGGCGGAAGTATACGTTACAATATTATTTACAACGATAGTACAGAATTATAGTGTTACTTTTTATTTTAAATTTAAAAATCTAATAATAGACAAAATATGTAAATTATTATTTGTAAATTATTCAATATTAATTCAATTTATATAATTTCTTCAGTTTATTGATGGGCTATATATTGTTACCACTTTATTAGACTAAATGCATATACAAAATATTAGTATTATATACATTAATTTAGGTTTGAAATATAATTATTTTATTTTAAAGAATTAATTATAATTGTTATTTTTTAATTTATTATAATATTTTTTTTATATAATTATTTTATTTTAAAGAATTAATTATAATTGTTATTTTTTAATTTATTATAATATTTTTTTTAATTAATTAATAATTTTTTTTAATTAATAAACTATCTTATATACTAAACCAAAAAATTATAACTTGTAATAGAACAGTTTTTATATTTATATCCACATTTTCATTTATTAAAAATGTGCATACATATTTAAAAAAAAAACACAAACACTCAGAACTGTGTGAGACATGTAATTATAAAATCCTCGGATGCAAAGGGTCAATACTGATTATTTGAAACATGAAAATAACAAAATATAATATATATTGTAATACTGATAAATGTAATATTTTTTAATAATTTTTTAAAACTGATTTTTAATTTGTAAATACAAAATAAATAGTAATATTATAATAAAAATTGATAAAAAATATTATAATACTAAAAATTTGTAACTAATTTTATTTTTTTATTTTTTTTTTATTATTATTACATCTATACTTGTATTTAAAGATAATTGAAAAGCTCTACCAATAATATTGCATACAAATATAATTTATTATAAATTCAATGACATTTCTGTAGAAAAATAAGTAAATATAATAGTGAAAATATATAATGGTACTTTGATATCAGTGAGATGCTTAACTTTCAATCTACTGCAATAGTAACTTTGTTATATGTTGCATTTTGTGATTTGTACAGAGAAATATATACTTTTCAGTGGTATATTTGTTGTTTCAATGTATCTTTCTATTAATTTTAATTGAATAATGGCTAAATGCGAGAATCTAGATCTGATAATTAACCTAATTTAATAATTTTAATTAATTATAATAATTATGTATATCAGTTAATACATTAGTTATATAATCTTTAGTTTAGTATTTATAATTATAAATATATATTGAATATATATATACATATGTATATACATATGTATACATATGTATATATATATATATATATATATATATATATATATATATATATATATATATATTTATATAAATAATTGTGTATAAATAAATGTTCGGCTCTCGTTAAAACCATGGATGCCTTAACATGAGAGCGGCTTTGAAGTAAAATTAGAGCCATATATGGTTATAAGGGAAAAACTTCATCAAAGTTCCTGGATGGGATGAAAGGAACTCCACTAAATAAAAATAACAACAATAACAATAACAATAACAATATGTATATATATATAAATATATATGAGTGTCAATATTAATAATATAACTATTAACTTTTATTAGATGTACAATTTATTAATATAATTAATTAGTAATATTCAAATCAATTTTACACAGAATAATGATTTTATTACAATCACTGCAATTATTTATTTTCAAAAAGCACATTGTATATAACATCTTATTATTGTTGATTTCTTCTATAAATTTCATATATATATGCATAATATATAGAAATTTATGTAGAAATAATATACATCTCATAATTTATATATATATATATAAATATTATACAATGAATATATTTTATATTTCATAGATTTGTTATGGTTGTTATAAAAAGCTGGTAAAAATTCAAAAAGAGTGATTTATAATATTCAACATATTATATGTTACATATAGAAATATATATTATATTTATTTTGTTAGAAGGGTTCCTAGCTATATATAATTATATACAATAAGTGAAAATTTTATAGTGAGAGTACCTATCGCCTATCTATTTACACGTAATTAGCATTGACCTAAGCATGCCCTTAAACTAGTAATCAGTTATTAATTGATATAAAGGCATTCTGTTTATAAAAAATCAGGGTTGGTCGGTTGTTTTATTGGTTTTTTCGGTTTTTTTAACATTATAAAAGCATTATTTCATTAATATGGTGTTATATGTCTAATATATATTGGATATGTAATTACTTTTTCCTGCCATATACAATTATATATCCTATACTAATGCTGTAACATTTAGAACTGTATTACGTTCTCAATATAATTGATACATCTATTGAATATATTCTATTACCAGGCATTTAAAATAAATTACAAAAGAATACAAAATATAAAACTAATTTGAAATAATTTTTAGTAAATAGTATTTACTAAATACTATTGATTATTTGTTTTATATTTTAATTAATTGTATTCTTTTGTTATTAAGGGTATGACTCAGTGAGCTGACATTTTGTTTATTTTATATGGTAGATAGGAAATGTATAGGGTTATTCAAAGACTATCTACTTTATATTTAATGTATAGGTTTTAGTTAAGAATATAGGTGATATTTATACATGATACTAAGGGTATATATATCTATATATAAATTACCTGGAAAGTATATAGCTAATACTTTTGTATTTTATATATAAATATGCATTTAAACATTAAACTCTACTTTTTTTCATGTAATTGACTATAAATGAATTTTATAAAAAAAATTATTACTTCCATAATATATTCTTATAAATGTATTTTATATATACTATATACTATATTATAATTATTATTATTATTATTATTTTTTAAATTATTATATTGTTACAATTTGTAACTTGTTATTTTATTGCGCGAATTATATTGATTATATTTCTAATTACTGTATTGTTATTTTTTTTAAATATTATTTTGTTACAATTTGTAACTATTTTTTTTATTACATTTTACTTTATTTTTATAATAAATATATTTTAATAAAATAGTGTTATTAACATTTAATATTAATAATATATTATTGAAAATTTAATAATATATATATATATATAATTAATATATATAAATAATATTCATTAGTGTTGTATATTTTATACTTACTCTATATAATATATAGAGTAAGTATAAAATATACAACACTAATGAATATTATTTATATATATTAATTATAGTATATATGTATGTTTTGCACAGACATTTAATAATCGATCTAGGTATATATAATATTTTCTAATTAATAATCTTAACATTTAATTATAAAAAAACCAAAAAAACCACAAAAAAACCAAAAAAATCACCAACCCTGTAAAAAATTGACTAGACTGAACCGCTTTAGACTTTAATATACTAGAAACTTTATATAATTTATTAAATACTAATATTAAAATACCTGAGATCTATATATTATTTAACAAATAAAGTCATTCAATTAATTAAAAATGAATGAAATATATATACAAATATTGTTTATAAATTTATTGTTGTTGCATGAAGTGTTATTTAATAAAAAATAAACTACAATGATTTTTTTAAATTATTTTAGGGCTATTATAAATTTATTTAGAGATAATTATTTTACATAATAATCCAATAATACATATATATTAGTGTTGTCAAATTTTCTAAAAAGTAAGTCTCAGTATCGTATCAGTATCATTCAACAGCTGTATCAGTATCGTATCAGTATCATATCAGTATCATTCGACAGCTGTATCAGTATCGTATCAGTATCATTCGACAGCTGTATCAGTATCGTATCAGTATCGTTTGACAGCTGTATCAGTATCAGTATCAGTATCAGTATCGTTTGACAGAAGTATCAGTATCAGTATCGTTTGATAATTGTATCCACATTGTTTGACAGCAGCATAAGTATCGTATAGTGATGTAAACTGGTTCGGGTCTTGGAGATATTTGTGAGTATCAAATAGTTGAAAAAAATATCAGGTTTTAATATCTATAATTTTAGTACTGGATTTTAGTGATTTATTATCTTTCATATTTATAAAATGCTATTTTTTTAAATAATAATTTCAAAATTAATTATTAGCAATAATGATCCTCAAATGGTATATTTATTATATATGATCAATTATTATTAAAACTTCTGTGCAATGAAAATGTTTTAAAATGATGCAATGTGGATTAAAAGTGTCGCGGATACATACGAATGGCGGGGTAGTTTGATTGACATTGGCGCCTATTCACACAAAGGGACGCTAATCTGAGTAATAGTGTCGCGGATACATACACAGAACCGCTATGTTGGTTGAAAATGGCGCGAATAAATATAATCCCAAAGGTAAACATTAAAATGTATTTTAGATATCCAATAATAAAAATCCGAAATAATACGAATCTAATATTTAAAGTCCGAAATAGTCCGAATCTAATATTTAAAGTCCGAAATAGTCCGAGTTAAATATTAAATTCCGGTCCGAGTCCGGTCCTAGTCCGATATATCATAAAGTATACTGTATCAGTCCGGTATCAATGACCTAAAGTCCGAAACCGGGTCCGAAGTCCGGAGTCCGAATGACAACGCTAATATATATATATATGTATAATAAACAAAAGTTTAATTATATATAGTGTTATGAGTTAATAAAAAACATGTTTTAAACCATTTGAAAACCTTAAACAAAGAATTTAAAACAAAATAAATAGAAAAAAATAAGAGACTAATAAATTATTATTATAATAATAAAGTAAAATTAAATTTATTTTATGTTTTGATATAATAAATTGTATAATAATATATATTATGTTTAAGGGGATATCACACAATGCACACCACTGTATGTATAGAGATAGCAAATAATGGGTCTATACAAAACTAGGCAGGCATAATTCTATTCATTGAATTGAGCTAATTTTTTGTATTCTATTCATTATATGTATACACATGATTTTATAACAAATAATATTTATAATATATATTATATTACATATATATATGCATCAAATTACCATTTTTTTAATTTGGTGGTATTTCTATGGAAATTGTTATTTTTTCAATTATACACATAAACATTTAGAAATATTTTCTTATAGGATTATTTATATATAAGTTGTTTATATAATGCAATACAAATTAGTATAATACATATAATAGTTGTGATACCTACATTTAAATACACATACCTAGCTCGAAATAATTATTCTAAGAAAACAACAGTTGAAGTTTGACAGTATGAAAATAAATTGATATTATAATATATTTCAATTTATATTTTTATTTATCATAATTTACATACACATATATATATATATATATATATATATAGAATTATCTTTATAGTAATATAAATATTGTTATCTAATGAAATTTATATATTTATTTGTATAATGGTAAGAACTAGTATATGTATAATATAAATGTTTATCTTATAAAATACATAATATATATATATAATATATTGTAATACAACTATGGAGATTCGTTATATATATATATATTAAATAATATAATATATATTTATCGTAATTTTATCATAATCGTCAATTTATAAGTTATAATTTTATACTTTTATTTTTGAATAGAGTGGTCAAAAAACTACCTTTTCTAGATTGAATCATGGCTAATATTTTTTTAAATACTAAAAAACACTATATTATTATTATACACTATATTACACTATATTACTATATATTATTAATATTATAAATTTTTTTTATCATTTTCAACACTGGGATAACCCTTAATATTATATAAACAAACTGTATGAACTTTCATATTTATTTTATAATAATATTTTATATAAATTATATATTATTAATAATAATATATAATTTATATAAAAAATAAACTTGAAATATAATATTATTAATAATAATATATATTTCATATAAATTATATATTATTATAAAAGAAATATGAAAGTTCATACAGTTTTTATAATATTAATTATATATAATGTATATTATACATAAATTGTGATGAAATCTCCATGTCTATAACATTAAATAATACAGAAATACTCGTGTTATTAGGGTTGTGAGTTAATAAAAAACACGTTTTAAACAGACGTTTTAAACCGTTTTAAACATAGAATAAAAAACGAAAAAAACAGAAAAAAACAAGAGACATACATTTATACATATATTTATTTAATTGTTAATATTTAAATTTAAATTTAAATTCAATTTGACAAATAATAATTTATCTGCTCTTTTTTTTGATATAATAAATTGTATAATAATTGAAAAATGAATGAATATTTAATAAATGTATAAAATATGTGTATACAAATATAATATTATTATTAAAAGTTAAATTAGATTTTTATGTTTTGATATAATAAATTGTATAATAATATATATTATGTTTAAAATTATATAAAAAAATAGTATGAATTTTCATATATTTTAATAATAATATATTAATATATAAAAGAAATATGAAAGTTCATAATATATATTATTATATAATTTATTATATCAGAACATAAAAGAAATCTAATTTTACTTTATTATTTATAATAATTTATTATAATATAAATATGAAAGTTCATACAGCTTTTATGATATTAATTATATAATGTACATATATCTATAGATTGTGATACAATCTCCATGTCTATAACAAATAATTAAATAATACAGAAATACTCAGTGTTATAACAAAATAAATATTATAATTATTATAATTGTCATACTAATGTATAGTTTTACAATATGATTTAATAATGCTAATAATACAGATAATATATTATTTGAATTATTACTGATTATTCATATAATATGTACTTACTTTATTATTATTTTATTATTTAACAACATATCTACTTTATTTAAATAATTTTATATTTTGTAACAGAAAAAAACGGATAAAAAACGAATTAAAAACGAAAAAAACCGTTTAAAACATGTTTTAAACAAACAATAATAAAAAACGCGTTTTTTAACAACCCTACGTGTTATATTCGGGGAATATGGACGGTAACAAAAATTAAATAACTATAAATGTTCACGCATGGCGTGAACATTTCTCGCGAATTCATTATTCGCTCTAGTTCACACGAAAATAAAATCTGAATGAGAAACATGTATATATGGAATAATTCCTTTAGAAAAATATACTCATAAACCATTCGTATTAATATATATATATATATATATATCAGTGTTCATTCTAGAGCTACCCAGCTACCCAAATTGGGAAGTGCCCTAATTATGTGGGTAGCTGCCCTAAATATATAATTATATGGATTAAGATTAATTATTAAATTATTATTGATATACTTGTAATATCATTAATTAAAAGTGTTATATCTATAATTACAGGAATATATTATTTAATAAATGTCAGTTTTCCAATGAATAAGTATAAAATGACGATTAAATGTATTATTATTCTTATATTATTATTTAAGTATTAAAATAATGAAGAATTTTTATTTAATAAATGGAGGATTTTCAATAAATATTTATAAAATGGAGATTAAATGTATTATTATTATTCTATTATTATTTAAGTATTAAAATAATGGAGAATATGAATAACTTCTGTCATAACATTAGGATAAATTCATTATTTTTCAAATAATGGCGAATATATACTATTTGCCCTTTGTTATATCCATTTGATATTTTATATAAACAAACAATTTAGATTCAAATATAAATTAAATATGAAATATGATAATAAACTGCTTGATCTATATTTAGAATAATCTATTTTTAGATTGGGTAGCAAATTCACTACCCAAAATGAAAATTGGGTAGCAAACTTTAAATATTGGGTAGTGAATTTGCTACCAATTTATATTTATAATATTATATGAAAATTAATTCAATAATTATTTTTATTCCAATTCTTTTTCTCCCAATATATATAAATCACGTGATTGTTTTATTTAAAATTCGTAATTTTTATATATTTATTCAAAATCATATTTTAAAACGTAATATTAAAGTGATATTAGAGATATTAAAAACCATGAAAATATAAAAATAATGAAACATTTAATCACCAATATTATTAATAAGTTCACTGTTTTTTATATTCATAATAATTAAACTGTATACTTTTTAAATTTATTATAATCTAATTATTAAATTTAAAATTATTATTTTTATTATTACATTAATATTTAATAATATTATATTATATATTAATTATCATACTTATTATAATTATTATTCTTATATATAATATATAATGTTTAAAATATAATGTCATAAATATCATGTATTATACTACTTATTAGTTATTATATATATATTGAATTTAAAATCAACCGGCATACGGAGTACGTACTGCATGTTGATACATGAGCATGACATATTTTATATTGATTTTATTATGATAAAATTGGTATCACTGGAAAGCTTATTAAATTATATAATACAATTCATATTATGTTTTTTTAAATTTGTATTTAAACAAAAGTTATTAACAAAAATGTGCAAACAAATTATTAAATTTTAATAATCAATACAATTATAATATACATTCTAATTAATTTGTTACATTATGACATTAAAATATCTTATATAAATTATATATAATAATGTGTACCAGTATAATCTAATAATATTAATATAGATATAGGTATTTTTGTATATTTTGATCTACCTATAAGTATTTTTAAGTATTTATAAGTATGATATATTATATATCGTTAATTGCCTATATATATAATATATAATTAATGAAAATAATTACTATATATATTATATATTTAGTATCTTATAATTTGTATTATATAGTTTGTTATATATAGAAACTTATTTATTTATATATTCCTAAATATATTTCCATGTATTATAGTATTTAATGATACGAAAAACTAATCCTGTATATTTGACATAATAGTATACAGGTGTTTCTCACGAAATATATCATTATGCTTATATTAATCATTATAATAATATGAAAGTTTAAATTATAAATATACTATTCGATTGATTAGTAATATTACCAATACATTTATATAAAAAAATAAGTAAATATATATAAGTTTTATAGAGTTACTATTACATCACTATAATAAATATACAATTATATATATTATATTACAATTATCATAATATTATAAATTATCGAGAACCAAATTACTTATATATCAAACTACTCGAACACCTAATTTTAAAAATATAACTTCTCGACTACCTAATTTTCAATATAACATATCAACCTTCTAATTTCCAATATTATAAGATCTCAACTACCTAATTTTCAATATTAAGACATATCGACAACATCATTTCCAATATTATAAGATATCAACTACCTAATTTTCAATATTAAGACATATCGACAACATTATTTTCAATATTATAAGATCTCGACTACCTAATTTTCTATATTATAACATATCAACCATCTAATTTCCAATATTATAAGATCTCAACTACCTAATTTTCAATATTAAGACATATCGACAACATCATTTCCAATATTATAAGATCTCAACTACCTAATTTTCAATATTAAGACATATCGACAACATCATTTCCAATATTATAAGATCTCAACTACCTAATTTTCAATATTAAGACATATCGACAACATCATTTTCAATATTATAAGATCTCGACTACCTAATTTTCTATATTATAACATATCGACAACATAATTTTCAATATTATAAGATCTCGACAACATAATTTTCAATATTATAAGATCTCGAATACCTAATTTTCAATATTATAACATATCGACAACATAATTTTCAATATTATAAGATCTCGACAACATAATTTTCAATATTATAAATGCTCGAAGATCAAATTTTTAATATCTGAATATTTCATGAATCAAATGTTGAGAGATTGAATATAAAAAGAATTATTTGATATCAATGTATTAGAATTAAAATTTGTAAATCATTTAATTGTAAACGAATAATAAGTAATCGAATCGAATACTTATTTGCTATTTATTTACATCTCTAATTCAAAAAGCCTCCTAAGTAGCTTTTGTAAGTAACAATTGTTACAGGTTTAAATTGCCTCAGGGTATAAGTGTCTATCTAATATATTATTTATCATAAATGAATTTATAAATAGATGGCGAAATTACCCATATATGTCATCCTACATTTTACTTAGTAATATATATTTAAATGCCCTATAATAATTTTTTTGTGGTAGCTGCCCTGAAACCTAGAATGAACACTGATATATATATATATATATATATATATATATATATATATATATATGATATTTATACACATATGAATACGAGTACAATCCTATTTGCGGATTGATATTTATGGTTTAGTTTTATTCTTTTATTTTTTAGCTGCATTATATACCGAAGTGAGCCCGACGCATGCCTTTCACGTGAACATTGCTATTAATAGTTATTTAATTTTTGTCTACCGTCAGTACCATCCTTATATTCAATATAATATTGTAACAAAATAAATATTATAATAATTATAATTGTAATAATAATGTATAGAGTCTATACTATAGACAATATGATTTAATGATGATAATAATACAGATAATATATTATTCAAATTAATAATGATTATTCACAATGATTACTTTATTATTATTTTATTATGGGGAGGGTCATAACAGGATCACAGGATCTAAATATTAGGCATGAGGGTAAAGTACACTGCTCTTATATTCATATCAGTGAAGAATTATAATAGATATAATTATATAATTAAATTCAAATGAAATGAATTAATAAAACCAATTAAAATTAAATAATAAATATATATTTAAATAAAATAGTAAAATATATACATATATATATATTATAATTATTAATACATTTTCCATATGTTAATGAGGAATTTGTAATTTGTAATAGTCATATTGAACATGAATATGATATATATATATATATATATATATATATATATATATATAATATATTATAATAATGTTAATCATAATATAATTATTATATAATAATTATATATATATATTTAATAAATATATATGAAATATATTATATATGTTACATATTATATACTCGAAGCGCATGCAACTAGACAAAAGATATTTGTTATATATATACAATATTTAATATATATATATATATATATATATTTGCGGAATAATATTGTGTGGTTGTTTGATTTATTTGGGTTGGTTTGGTTTTATAATTCTGTTTTTTTTAGCTGCATTATATCCCGAAGTGAGCCTATAAAATATTGTGCTTAGTACACGATTTTTATTTAATTTAAAATTATATATTTATTATTACACATATATATATATATATATATATATATATATATATATATATATATATATATATATATATATATACATATACACACATATATCACACATGCACACATATATAACATACACACTGCATATACACATGTATAATATATTTATAAATAACATATAAACTACATATACACGTATGGAATATATGTGCATACGCATGCTAAGCATACTCAGTATGATACTGTATACCTCGTATAGGTGTATAATAATTATGCCCATAGATAAAATCAACGTATAACTATTATTAAATATAACTTTTAATGTGTCACTGATATGAATATAGGCAGCGTGCTTTCGTCGCACGCCTCATATTTCGATCCAGCGACCCGTTATGACCCGCAACCTTTATTATTTAACAACATTATGTTGAACATATCTACTTTATTTAAATAATTTTATTTTTTGTAATAGAAAATAACGAATTAAAAACGAATAAAACGAAAAAAACCGATCAAAACATGTTTTAAACAAGCATTAATAAAAACGCGTTTTTTAACAATACTAATTTATATATAATTTTATAAATATTATTATAATAATTATAATAATTATATTATTAAATTATTAAATACAAAATTTAAATCATAAATATAGCTATTATTTGTAACTAACCACCCCAAAGTCCTAGATTCAGTTGTTTTGGATCTAAATTTTCTATAAAATCTCCTAGATATCGATTAAGTAAATCTGCAACAACTTTTTCGAAAACCATAATTTTAGTTATGTATTAATTTGTATCATAATTTGAGAAATTAAAAATTCAATATTTATTTAAATTTATTATTTCATAAATATTCATATATCACGTGATTATTATCCATAAATACAATCAAAGATAATACGAAAGTAAATAACAATGCTTTTGCGAAGCAAAAAGATGTCATTGTATTAAAGATTTTCCGAAGGAATTTTCTTCACAAAATCATTGCTTGTATCAATACCTCCTATAACCTCGAGGTTATAGGAGGTATTGATAATATACATATGCATACATCGTATACATATAATATTTGTATAATAAACATACAAATACATATAATATACTATTTTTATTACTATAATAATCATATCATATTATGGATTATTATCATAAGTTATGATACATAACTATGTACAGGCCCGTAGCCACGGAGGGGCCTGCGGGGGCAAGGCCCCCCCTGAGATCGGCTAGGCCCCCCTGAGATTAGGTAGGCCCCTAAAACTTGTTTCATATTAAGTTTTGTTCATATAGTATTTACTAGATATTCAATTATAATTATATTTTTATTTTATAATTTTATTTATATTATATTTATTTAGTAGAATGTATGTATTTTAGTTATATAAATTAAGGTGAGGATCCAATTCAGTATTTATGGTTTGATAAAATATTTTCTAAAATTATGGTAAATATTAAAAATAAATTTTAATAATTTAATTTCATCTGATCTCGGAAATGTTTGTCCTAAATGTACAAGTTGGAGAGAAATTTTGGAAATAAAATAAGAATATTTACCGATAATATATATTATAATATTATATATATATACAAAATAATGAAAAAGCTATTACTGAGACTTGTTTAACTACTGATGATTCTGCTCTAGATTCCAAACTGACCTCTGATTGTTTTTAAGTATTGCTTGCTAATATGTCTATAGATGTATACATCACATCGTCGTGTTGATTGGCTCTGTTATTCTCATCGGAACTTAAGATTATTTCGTCATCCACCCATGTTTATATTCATATGAAATTATGATCTGTAATATTCAGTTTCCTTAATTATTTACCATTATAATTATACTTATCTAACTTCCACATTTATATAGCCTATGGAGTTTCTCTGCTGACCTTTCTTCTATTTTAGAATCTTTCACATCAGTTAACACGGTTATTCTTGGTGATTTTAATATTCAAATTAATATGAAAAGCATGCTTCCTTATCTCTGAATAATCTTATATTTGAGTATTCCCTGACGCAATATGTTTTCTTTACTATTAACACTAATAGTAATAATATTTACTTTTTTTCATATCAAATATAAATTAATTTCATATCCCACTTAAAGTTTTCTAATATCTGATCACTTTGTCATATTATTTGATTTAAACTTGCCGGTGACACACATTAATCGACCTTCTAGATCTTTTCGGAAAATCTCCTCTATTAATAAACCAATGTATGTCAACTCTGTAACTTAACAATAGTATATATACAAGATATATCTTCTGCTTTGTCTACTTATTGATTATTTTAATTTGGCATTATCTCATTAGCTTGATATTGTTGTATTCTCCATTACTCTAATCAACCGAACTTATTCTAAGTTTTCCTGGTTTAATACTGAGCTTATTAAACTAAGGCAACTACTTCGTAGACTACAACGTAAATATGCATCCTCTAAATTTGAATCTGATATTATTTCCTTTAAAGTGTTCGATCGCTTTACAAGAAAAAACTTCTCTCTACCAAATCTTCATACTTTACTGATATGCTCGGTAGTTATGCAATATCTTCTAAAGAAGCTTATAAATTATCTTTCACCTTAGTAGGTAAATACCAGACCAAGCATCGTCCGGAATAACCTGATTTAGTTATGTGTTCATTGTTTGCCAATTTCTTCCAACAAAAAGTTGCTAGCATTATCAATGGACTTCCAAACATCAACTCGGAACGACTCAATCTCAATTTAATATCCACTCATAATCACTGTTTATGTGTTTCGCTTCCCACACATGACATTGCACTCTCTTTGATGACATCCTTGAAAACTAATTCCCCCTTGATCCTATTCCACTCAATCTACTTCGTTCATTATTACCATATTTTATTGGACTTATCGTAAGTCATTCATATATCTATTATATCATCTATTGTTCCACGATCAATGAAATATTCATAGATTATTCCGATTTAAAAAAATACAACTCTTGACCAATATAATTTATCAAGTTATCGTCAAATATCCCTGTTATCATCCATAACTAAGATCTCAGAACGAGTTGTGTCCACTCTACTTATTAAATACAGTATATGCTAATGTAGTATAATGCTATTGTTGATAAATATCAAAGTGCGTATCTTACTTTAATCATTAATGATATTCTCATATATCTTGATAATGAAGCACCATGCTATAATGTACTACTATACTTATCTAGTGCTTTTGATACTCTCGATCACAATATTATTTCTATCGGACTTAATGAAATTGGAATACACTGTCAAGTCCACAGTTGGTTTAGGTATATTTTTTCATCTAGAACATATTCGGTGAATATTAACTCCTCGTTGTCTCCTCCTTATTTTAATATACATGGTGTTCCACGAGACCCTGTTCTTGGCCCTATTTTGTTAATTATTTGTATTCTTCCTATAAAATCAATTTTCCGCAATTATCCTAATATTAACTATCATCTTTATGCCGATGATCTTCAGATATATAGCCATTTTCTAGTTCTAGTGATTCTGTCCTAATTCAAATATCTATGTTTATTAAATAATTGTATTACTGATCATACTCATTGGTTCTCTCATAACTACATTTCATTAAATATGACTAACACTGATACTATCATATTCTCAAGACCGAGTTAACTGTGGAGAATTCTCCTCTATCAATCACTCATCTTTTTCTACTATCTCAATCTAAAACTATCATCCGTTTCACTATAACCTCTCACCTAGACTAATCTCCATACATTAATAATATGATACGCACTGATAACTATTTTCTATATAATATTAGAAAATCTCGTTATAAGCTTACCTTTGCGATGACTAAATGTTTAATTCACTCGATTTTATTTAGTAGAATTATCTACTAATGTTATTATTGTATACGTTACCTGTTAACCTGATCCTACTGATTTATTTTATTTTATTATATGCATACATTTATGTTTATATAGTGTATAATATACACACACAGTGTATTTTTATTTATTGTTTATTTATACCCTGAGTAATTCCAATACCTCCTATAACCTCGAGGTTATAAGAAGTTTTGGTAATTCACATTATGCGTCAATATAAGTAATAGAGGATTCTAGTAAATTACTAATAGTGATATTATTACTAGTATACTAGTTTATATTCATTACATTTTAGTTTTAAAATATTGTAGAGCCTTGCCCCCCCTGGTATAAATTTCTGGCTACGGGCCTGACTATGTATAATATACATATAAACACATTATATACAATGTATATATTATACATATACTATCTGTATAATAAACATACAAACACATATACTATACTCTTTTTTTTTCTTCAAATAAGCTATATATTTTAATAAAAAATAGATGTCATTTTCCAACTTGATTTACTCAGAATAATTATTTGAGTACAATTTTATTCTTAAAAAATTCAATAACTATGTAAATACTAATACTCAAATGTTGATGACATTTTTAGAATATATTAGTTATTATGTGTTTATTGACTGAATAGATGATCATACAATTATTTGTATTATATAATATACAAAATATAATTTAAAAAAAATTAAAAGTAAACTAAATCTTTCCCATTATTAGATAAGTTGTATTGTCAAAAATATATAATATTTTCTCATTATGCTATATCAAACTATACAGAGCAGTCCTCCTTTCAATATGCATTTTACAGAATTGTAATATCTTTAGAATTTTTAAACATTTTGACAATTAAAAAAATATAAAAATCACTAGGAAAAAAAATAAATAAAAAATATCAAAATCACCTATATTTTTAGATTGAATTTTCAAAAAATTTCAAAACAAGCGTAACCCCTTAATAGTAATCAATACCTCCTATAACCATAATATGTTATAGCTATAACCTCCTAGGAGGTCTTGTTTTAATTATAAATTGAAAATACGTAATCGTCTCTTACGTTATCTTAATTAAATTGTCCTAGTACTAAATTACCTAACGATTTACAATAACTTTAAAGTTCCCGAAATAATAAGTTACAAAATATACATTATAAAATAATATATATTAGTTAGGCATGTATACATCTATACAATCTATAGATTCCATAATAATTAAATTTGTATTGATTAATTTTTATCAAAGCACATTATAAAAACCACTTTTTATGTGATTTCGAAACTGTTTTCAGTGATAATTTTTTGACAGGTAGTATTATGGGACGTATTATATTAATACAGGACGTATTATTTGAAGAAAAAAAAATAATAACTGAATGTGTATTATTTTTACTTATGCGACGCCCCCTTAAACTATCTTATAATATAATTTATATGCTAAATATTAATTTTTTTAAGTAAATTTTATGAACATGGTATGAATCTACAACATATTTTAAAATTGAATTCTCCCTTATTGGGAAGACAAATATCAACAAAATCCATGATCTATCTGCTCATCGTTATTTAAACATTACATATCATATTCTTTATTTTCATCTTAATTCTAACTAAACTATAGAGCTACCATCTTTAAATATTCCTCATCTCACCACGGGTCTTGTTTCTCTTTTCCTAAACCTCTCGAAGTTCAATCACTCATTGAATCAGTCTATTAAATATTATTCTCTACTTGATTTTAATCCACTTACAGTATTACATTCTACAATTTCATAATTAATAATTCCTATTACTAATATATCATGTAGGATCCTACATCTCATATCTGCTATCGTTCATCTATTATGAAAAATGCATATATAACTCTAATTATCAAGAATTTCTCTCTAGTTCCATCTCTTGTATCTATCTATCGCCCTTATTTCAACTAACATCTATATAACAAATTCTAGTTGAAAAAAGTTATTACCTTCCTCACGTGGGACTGAAATATAAGTTATGTTACATAACCCATTATTATCTGTAATTCTATTATATTATCATTTGATGATACAATTCCTTTTTATCTAATCATACTTGATTTATCTAATGATTTTGATATCCTAAATCTTACTATTCTATTTCATTGAATTAATGAAATTGGTACACATGGTCAAGTGCACAATTGGTGCATAGCATGTATAACCTGCCGTACCAGAAAACAGTAATAGCCTCATAATAGCAGCATATGCGTGAGAATCTTAAATATATAAATATATAATAATATAAATATATATTGAGGATAGCTATGACTTGAGATGAGTATTGAAGGAGGTTGGAGATTGAATAGACGTATAGATGAAGGGAGTGCATTCCAGATAGATGGGATAATGTATGAGAATGAGCGTTTCTGAAATTTAAGGAAGGAGGGCTGTGGGATAACGAGATATATACTGGAAGTTGAACGTGTATCGTGGGTGGTGGAGCGAATTAATAGCAAGTAAAATATATATGAAGGAGTGGAGGAATATATAGATGGATTGGTAATAGAAAGGTGTCGAATTATGGATCGTTTTTTATAGGGGAACCAGTTTGGTAGAAGTTTAAAGGAGTCAGTATGAATGGTCATGAATGGTCAGATAGTCTAATATTTAAAAAAGATTGTATAGATCTATCATCGATGATCTGATGATTCTGTTTAATGTGGCGATGGAGGAAGCAGGAAGGTTACATAATAAAGAAGAACAATAATCAATACGAGAAATTACAAGTGAATTAACAAGGACAGCACACAGTGACGAGTAATATGAGTACGGATAAATCTTATTCTAAATACATGATAGTTAGCAGCTTTAGTAATTTTAGCATTAAAGCTAGAAAAAAGATAGACCTTAGTCTAAAATAATTCAAAGATTGAGGAATGACTTAGAAAGTGAAATAAGAATGTTGTCAATGTAAAAGGAAGGGAATGATGGGGAGTTCGTATATATATTGACGAGAGCAATTTTTGAGGTATTTGGTAGAATATTGTTGAAGAGACGCTAGTATTTAATAAAGTAGGAATGCGCAATTAGTTGATAATTATCGAGAGTGGATATAGGGAGGAAGGAGTAGAGTTTGATAGCGTTAGCATATATGATAGAAAACGCCCTGAAATGATGATATAATAGACTTTATAAGTGTTATATATATGGAGAATAGAAGTGGGTCTATGATATAACCTTGTGGAACACTATATTGTAGAGGGAGTCAGAAGAGAAATCAAAGAATTTAACAAAATCTGTTTAGGATGAGTTAAACCATTTGAGTGCACTACAATTAATGCAATCATCTTAAGTCTCGAGATAAGAATAGCCAAGCGAAGAGAGTAAAATACGCAAGAGAGATCAAGAAGAATCATTTGACAATATAGTGAGGGAAAAACATTGGTATATATATTGTTCATAATTTGAAAGAGAGATGTCTCGGTTGAGTGACCTTTACGAAATTCACTTTACATGACATGATGGGAGGAGTTTAGTGACATAAACCTATTTATTTGATGGACATCGATTCTTTCAAGAATTTTACTAATAATCGGAAATTGGGAGATAGGATGGTAATTACATAATATATTAGGGTTTTAAGAAGTTGTTTAAGAATGGGAGTGATGGTAGCATTTTTAAAAGAGGGGGTACAACTCCAATGGATAGAGAAGATGAGAATATAGTATGCAAATTGGGGGGTAGGGTACTAGTGAATCTTTTAAAAGTATAAATATTAATAGGGTCAGATGGTTAGGAGGAAGTGGATTTTAAAATGAAGTCATACATGTCAGATAATGAGGGAGTAGAAAAGGTATGTAGATAATTATCAATTGGTTTACTGATTACTATACAATGGATGCTGTATTTTTGATGAACGGAAGTAATGATTGATCAGGTAGATAAGATTTTATCCGAGAAAAAATTAGAGAATTCATTACCGAGTTTATTTTTTAGGAATATTTGGTATGTAGGATATGTGTAAAGGGGAATGAGGTGCAATACTTTTTCTATGTAAGGCAAATGTAGCACGAGGATTGGATGAATGGCTATTATTTTATTTATATAGTAATAAGATTTTACTTTACTGATATGTGATTTGTAGAATTTTCGATGATTAATAAACGACAAAAGGTTTTCAGGAGAAGGATCACGACGATATGATCTTTCAGTTTTATGCTGAGATCGCTTGAGTTTAACAAGATCAGATATAAATAATGTTCAATTATTATGCAAGTAAATAGTAGTATGTATAAGAGGGGCATATTTTTCAAGTATAAGGGTGAGAGTATAGTTTAGTGATTCAGGGATATGGGCAAGGATACAATAATTGATAGAAGTTCAGAGGAGAATAAAGGAATATTAAAGGTTTTATTTTTCTTTAATTATAGAGTTTCTTCGATAAAGAAGGAAGCAGAGAAATGATAACTGTAAAGGTTATGATGACATTGTCTGTAAGATGATTATATTTTGTACACTTAATTAAACAATTACATGAATCATGAGACCTGCATAAAATAAGGTCGAAAAAATTCCCATCAGTATGGGTAGGAACACTAACTACTTTATTAATGTATTGGGAGTCAGTAAGATACTTCAAACTTGAATGAGGATATTGGGTTGAGTGACAATTATAATTGAAATCACCAAGGATAGTGATCTGGTGTTTAGTGGAGATTGGAATATTACAAATGATATCTTTAAATTCATTAAAGAACAGAGTATAATCATGTTTTGGAGGTCTATAAATAATATAAATAGAAAATGTAATGTTCGTGTTGGAGAATGAAAATGAAAATGATAGACAATCACTATACGAAAAAGTAGGATGGATGAAAGTAGTAATACGTAAATCATGATGTATAATAATTCCTACACCTTGTATTCATTCTAAGCATGTAACTTATCAATGTTAACATAATTTGTATTATATTGAATAAAATATTATCCTTTTTTATTTTGATATTATATTATTTATTAAATAATGACATATATAACATATAAATTAACAATAAATAATAATATAAAATCATAAAATAAACATCATTATAATAGAATACAAAAAATAGAAAATAAATAATGTATCAATGGAATAAGTATAATACGATTATATATAACAAGAGTATATTCTATATATATATAGTAACGATTGTATACATGATTTCCTAGTTCATGTCCATTATTTGATCAACCAAATATTACACGATGATAAATAATGCCTTAAAATAATCCTTCTCTTAGTCTCTGAATCTTTTCCTCTAATTTTCTTTTAAATAACCAAATTTGATTAGTATTTCTAAGAAAGTCTCTCAGATTTGTATATGATATCTTGACTTGGAGTACTGCATTACTTTGCTGCTGCACTACAATGTTTACATTGTGCTATTATGCTGCTATTATGTAGACATTAAAAGTATATTATGCTGATATTTATGTGTCATGCTATTATGTTGCCATTAAAAGTCTATTATGCTATTATTATGCTGCTATTAATTTTAAAAGTATATTATGCTGCTATTATGTCGTTATTATGAGGCTATTACTGTTAGCTGGGAATTGGTAAACTATTATTAATAGTTTTTACCTAATAGGTTTTGTGTAGGTATATTATAGTATATAATAGAAAACAAGCTGTGTTTTCTAATACTTCTTATTTTAAATTATTTTAAATCCTACATTAATATAAATATTATTAATAATATAATTTATTCAGAACTTTTGAGAACTTATGAGAACTATAGTCCTCAAAAGTTCTCAAAAGTTCTAAATAATTGTTTGTTGGGTATATTTGATCAAATCTAACCAAATATTCCCCATTCTCAATTTCATACCATTTCGTATTATCACCACTAATACCTGCCATCTTTCCCCATAGTTATCAAACATTTTACTGATATTCAGTGAGTCTATTAGTAAATCTCTAAGTATACCTATCACAATCATACACGTTATCATTATCTCTTAAATCACGCTTATCACGAGTTTTTTATTTATGTATTTTATATATATGATATATCCTATATAGGTTGTTCCTATAGTATTTACCTAGTCTACCATTAGTATTTTATATAAAGAAACTGATATTACTAGTAGGTACCTATATAGTGAATTCGTTATATTATTTCGCAAATATTTATTTAAATTCTTAAAGAAACAATCGTATATAGAAAACCAATATAAATAGGTATGTCTATATATATATATAAGTGAATTTATCTTACAAATTAATAAATATATATATATTATTATTATTATTATTGTAAATTACTTTGTTATGAATGTATGTGCTAACATACATTCATAACAAAGTAATTTACAATAATAATAATAATAATAATAATAATAATAATAATAATAATAATAATAATAATAATAGAAAACAAATGAATAATAGTGATAACAATAGATATACCATAGATAGTTACCGGCTAAACTATCTATGGAGATACTAGCTATACGTATGATAAAGCACGTTATATAAGATCCACTATCGCCGTCTACGATTATATCTCGTTGTTTTGGACGCTGGTGGAACATTCCGGACCGGTCCATTGTCCACTCAAACATAGACACGTGCAAAGTCTACCCAATCGGGTCCATTGTCTCCTGGGTCCCCTTCCGGCATTCAGACACCTCGCCGTATTGTCGTAGCCATTACAGTAGAACCTGTGTAGTATGACGGTTATATCAGTATATGTATGATCTATATATATACCATTATAAGGTATATATGGAGGATATTGTTATTGAATTGAATTTAATTGACATTTTTAATCATTTTATATATCTGTAATGAATAATCAAGTGAATTATTAATAGTATATAGTATATAATGATATATTAAGTAATACAATGGATGGATGAGTGTGGATTGATGTAAGTGATATAGAAATTATAATGTTAACTCTTTTAGAAATATATAAAGAAAGATAGTTACGTGAAAAACTAAAAAATATCAAATCATTAATACAATTTGAATTTGAACGTTAATATATCATGATCAGAATAAGATTTAAACAAGTATAAATTTGAAAGTCGTTATAGAATATATCATAGTTGTAATATAAGGGTTTTCCCCTATAAGAGTATTTTAAAATAACCATTTTAATGGGAATAATTCTTATATATTAATATATAAAATATAACACGAGACACAATACTATATATAGTATTGTGTCTCATTCTTAAGGCTCGACATCAACAACCAAAAGTATAGGATCTGTCATCTACATTACTATAGTAATTGGTTGTTGATGTCGAGCCTTAAGAATACTGATACATGAAGAACACCACGAGTGTGTTCAAGCGGCATTCACAAAGAATACTTAATATTTACCGAATATTCTAGTAGGGGAAAGTATCCGATTAACGACCCCCTCTCATATCTCAGTAATTATAAGAGATATCAAAAAATTATATATACATGAACTGTTAGCAATTTAATGATAAATATAAATAAGTATTTTGTTTTAATAAATTCAATCCTACAATTGTTATTTGATCAAATGTAATATTCTGTTTTGACTTTTTAAATATTTGAATAATAACTTTTTTTAAATCATTGTAAATACTTTATTAATTAAAAGAAAACTTAATACTGCGCATAATATTGTAGATCAATAACATTTTTATAAACGTTATACAAATAATTTAATTTGAATAATTATTAACCAACATATCTTAATTATAGCAACCCATATGATTTTCATATTACTGACCTCCTAACTTACCCTAATACCGACCCTATGTGATTTATAATATTCAATAAAAATAGATCAGTATTTTACTTTAATATATGTCATAAGTTGTTTGTGTATCATTGATATAGATACAGGATTCATGATTCCATTAGATTATATACATACTGATTAATAACTAAATATTAAATAATAATATACACTATTTTAATATAATTACTATAAAGTTTAAATTTAAATTTAATATTACTATTAAAACATAAATTCAATAAAAAATATATTGCCTGAATGTTATAATTAATTAAATTTATGTATATCTACTATTTTTATTGGATATTATAATACTACAATTAGTTATACAACGATTATTTTAGGGTGTCGGTAATAGGAGAAGGGTGTCGGTATTAGGAACAGGTATCCGATTACCGACCCCACTGTTTATTCTTGTAAATATAATTATATAACAAATTAAAAATAGCCACATTATTCATTGCCAAAATATTACCCTAATTACAAAATTTCAAATAAATATATTTAATATTGAATAAGTTATTACAAACAATCATTTAGGGTTCGGTAATCGGAGACTATCCCCTATATATCATCAATATTATACAGTTATGTACAATGTACAGTGTACAATGTACATGTACACGTACATGTACATGTACATGTACATGTACACTGTACATGTACACTGTACATTAGGGGAGCCCGTTTTTGAAAGTTTTTCTCTCAGTTACAGTAGGTCATACATGTCATAATAAATATATGTGGAAAGTTTCATCACAAAATATGTAAATATGGTAAAGCGAAGTGTACTTTAATGAAGAAATATTTTATTTATTTTACAATGTAAATTTCTATAAATAGAAATATTTTCTTATGTATTTTATATATTTGTGCTAGTGCACGTAGTCATAAAATTAAAATATTTGGCAAATACGTGTATAAATATATTATAATATTAATAAAGTAAAAAATTATTTAAAAATTTAAAATTAATTTAATTTTTTGTTATTTTTTAATTAATGTAATTTATTCGACTATTTTTTTGATAAATTATTTTAATTAAGGATCAAACTTTGTTGTGAGCCTATAGTTGATATTTACGAGTCATAATAAAAAAAAAAAAAATTAATTTTCTGACAAAAATTTGTTTACGACTATTTTACCCCACAATTAATTTGTTGTTGAAATGCTCAATAAAAGTCATTTTTTGAATAAATATATGCTATTTTTATAACAATACTTATAATTTTATATTAATATAATGATGATAGACATATATAATATATATTTTTTTTTTGTATTATTCCATTGCTAATTTTTTTTTTCAATTTAGAAAAAATTTAAAAATTAAATTAAAATTTCCGTAGATCGATTTAATTATTTTAAAAAAATATTTTAAAATATTTTTTAAGGAGGTTGTTATATACTACATATGCTAATATGCAATTTTTACTTGTAAACAATTTTTTCTTTCATATATCTGTAATTTAAATTTTTTCATAAATTTTCAATGTAAATTCCTATCTATTTTTGAATATGATTTCGCTTTCTGAATTTTTGTCAGATTTAAATTATATTTTTATTATATCTGTAATGATTAAAAGTAGTTATTCCGAGCGAGATGACAATTTTATATGAAGGGAACTAAAAAAGTTACCAAAACAGGCTCTCCTACTGTACATGTCCAATGGATACGGCATACACAGACATACACACATCTATACATGCACCCACATCTATTCTAACTGATAAGTGACCTCTAACCTGACGACCTTATACCTCGATTGATCCGCCCGCTTACTGGCGTGATTGTGTATGGAAGGGTGCGCTTCACCTGCCCGGATGTCTTCTAGGGCGTCTATGTTTCATGAATGGTTTAATTGTTAAAGAGACGGTTATGTTATGTTTAAAGTGTTATTGTTATGTATAAAGGGCTAGAATTCGGTTTAATATGTTAGTGTTAGGTATAAGAGGTTCAGTTTGGGTCAATGGTTTATTGTTAGAACTAATGGGTAGGGTTATGTTTAATATGCTAGGGTTTGTTATTAGGGGTTTGGATTATGTTTAAGAAGTTAGTGTTATGTTTTAGGGGGCACCTTTACGCGAAAATGCGCTCGTATAATAATATATTTGGATGATTAAATAATAATAAAATAATAATAAAATTTACCATGCACTGATATGATTTTAACATAACTTATATTTAAATATAGATAATCGATTATTTAATTTGTATATGATATTTATTACTATAATTTTAGCGGTTTATTTTTAATTTCAATTATTTATAATTTATTATGTGTTATATTATGGTTTTTTATCATTATATGTACATATTATAAGTGTGTACATCGTGTATATATTAGAAATGTGTACTTATATTCATTTAATTTATTCACATTATAGTGCTATAATATATATTATATAGTGAATATAATGATATATAATAATTAAAAATTTTATAGTATTATTTATTACAATATAATTCAACAATTATTAAAGTGTATAATGTACACTATATATTCTAAGAGGATGAACATATTTACAATATAATTAGAATCACGTCCATGTTAATGTAGGTATACCCTGCCTGTAAGCATATTACAAATAATGTCACTGTGAAAATCACATTTTTATTTTCATTATACAAATATATTGATATTTATAATTTATACATTATATTATATAGTGTATTTATATATTGTTATATATAATTATATTTACATATATATATTGTTATTAAATATAATATTACACACATATACGCATATACATAAACACACAAACATACACACGTATACGTGTATACACACATATATATCATGATTAAAAACTTATTTATTATAATAATAATTATTAGTAAACATGAATAGCACATGTAGGGATCATCTGTTAATAACAATATCAATATATATTAATATATATATATATATTAAACGTGATATCATGTGTAGGTAGGTAAATACATTGCATATATATTACATATCATCTATGTAACACCACACGCATGTGTTCTAATTAATACGGATTCAGTCATGATAAACATAGGTACATATTACAATGTTATGCAATAGTAATATCAAGGACATGTCCGTGGTTAATAGTAGTCAATAGTAACTTCGTCACAGGATCGTCGTTTGTTATGTAATATTGTATAATATTATGAGTTCATTTCAAAGTATATATATGAACCAAGCTTAAATTCATTATAAATGTCTAACATTTCATAATAAATATATATATATATATTAAAATCCAGATAATCGCTTTTAGTAAACACCACAATTTTTCATGTACACTTATGAGTTATCAGTGTAAACCAGTGCTGATTCACATTACATAACTATAATAATGCGATTGTAACTTAAAGTCGCGATACACTATCACATCGCTAAATAAACATCATTTTTTTATAATTTTTAATAACATTTGAAATATTATATTTGAAATAAAGTATAAATTATACTTTTATATGGAAACAATGGGTGAGGGGGGGAGGGGTATTATAAAACGCTACTTAAGTATTAATTAAAATATGTTTCAAATATTTTAATAAAATTAGATTTAATTTTTAATATATATACAGTAAAACCTCTTTATAAGAAACCTCTTTATAAGAAAAACCTCTTTATAAGAACATTTTTCACACATTTTATTGGAATTCAACCTTTTCCACATTAAAAAACCTCTTTATAAGAAAATATTATAAGAAAAATATAAGAAAAACCTCTTTATAAGAAACTTATTGTATATAAAATAAAAAAAATAATTATATATAAATAGAATTATTGTATAATGATAACAATTATAGAAATTAATTATTATATAAAATATTTTATATTACCAAAAAGCTCGAAATGAATTAAAATTAATTAATAATTGTTATTGTATATCCATAAATACATTAAAATTAATTAATAAATGATATTTTATCCTTGAATTTATTAAAATGAATTAATAAATATAATTGTATATCCATAAATTTATTAAAATTAATTTTTAATTCATAATTTATAATTGCTAATGTAAATCTAATAAAATGTCATTATGTCATTAACATGTCTAAGCCCAAATAATACAGTATATATTTTAAATCAAATATAATTAAAGAAGTATATGAAGGTTTACTGAGCAATCACGAATTATATAAAGATACTATATATAGATAACCTCTAGGTTATATAATGCATTTTCAATTATAAATTAATTCTTAAAATCATTGGAAAAATAAAAACTTCTTTATAAGAAAACCTCTCTATAAGTAAAAATTACTGAAAAAAAATAGTTTCTTATAGAGAGATTTTACTGTATATATATTTATATTATTTTATAAATATTTTAAATTATTATTGATACTCGTAATATATATATATATATATATATATATATATATATTGATTCATTATTACACACATTCTTACAAAAACCTAGGATTTATCTTTGATGACATATTATACTTTAATAATAACATATCATCCATTAACAAATCCTCCAACTTTCATCTATTTAGAATAACAAAATATTGACGTCACTTTCCATAAATCTTACTAAAACACTAATAAATGCTCTTGTACACTCCCGACTTGACTACTTACTATTCTTCCCTAATGAATCGATTATTGCTATATTTACTGCTCAACTAAATCGGGTTCCTCAAAATGTACCGAATGTACTAGGGCAAAGTAACCGAATACGGACACTCTCGGTATCTCAGAAAGCATAAATCCTACACATAATTTGTTATGAATAAAATATTCATAAATATATAAATAGTCTAAATAAGTATTTTTTATTTTTTAATTATTCAAAATAGTGCTGACATATCCAATAAACTGATTTATTTATTACGTTTTTAGATTTATGAAAAAAAATGTAAACTTCAAGAATATACAAATGTATCGATACATAACAATATATTATTAAAAACTAAACCATTATAAACATTATATACTTAATTGCTATATTTGTTATCAAATATTAATTAAGTTATAAGCATATATCTAGAGGTCATATAAATCCAAAATACCTACACTCTATATGTCTTAATACGGACACCCTATAACCAATCAACGCGCAGCATGTGAACTATTCTGATTTCCATAAAAATCGCGTGAGTTATAATATTAATGCCACCAATAAAGCTAAATCTAAAAATGTTATTATTTAGATACCTACTTAACTTGTATTATTAATTAATAAAATAATAAAATTTATAAATTAATTACTAATTAAATTATATTAAATTATTCATCAAATTAATTATAAATAATGTAATTGTAATTTATCTTATTGGTTCATCATATACTATATAGTTTATCTAGTTGGTATCAGGGCCGGCTTAAGGGGGGGGCAAATCGGGCAATTGCCCGGGGCCCCAAATTTTGGGGGGCTCATGAATTATTTGTGACATTTTTTTTTTACTATTTATATGAAAAAAAAATGTTCTTAACTATTTTTCTTATATATTATTAATTCTAATTAAAAAAATAAAAATAATATAATAAATTAATTAAATATGAGTCATTTAGGCCGATTTGAAGAGTGAATTTTACAAAAATTTCTAAATTGACACGAAGATATGGTGGAAACATCTACATGAATATTTTGGAGAACATGCTAATAGTGATAACATAGATATTCTCACACATCTCTGATTGTTAGATCAAATAGTATGAAACCGATGGATAAATAATTGTTTGATAAACTAGAAGGTGATAAATGATAAACGTATTAAGGTATTATTAACCATAGTTAAATCTTAACAATTTATAAATCTATAATTAGTTTACAAAACAAAAAGTATACTTTTTTTTATTAAAATTAAATATATTTTATAATATATATTTTAACTATGATTTCTGATATTTGTAAAGGATTATATTGATTATAAATTACGAAAAAAACGATATTCTATATAGATTTATAATTGTTATAGTAATTAAAAAAATAGATATTTTCAAAATAATTTTTCTCAAAATAATTAACTTTCTCTATCTTATGCTCGTATTAATAAAATGTGTATATTCTCATAGTGTATATATTATTATAGTTGTATTAGTACACATAATATATATATATATAATAGTTTTAATTTAAATAGGATTATTCTGATTTAGGTTATTCCTATAGTATTGTTAATAATGTCTATTGATGAAAGGGAATTATGTACATAAAATGATTATCTTTTTCAACATACTATCATTACAGAAAGATATTATATTTATTGAAACATATATTATTTATAAATATATATATATATATAACATACATATAATACTAAAGGCATTTTTGCAATTATCCACCTATTACTTGCAAATGAATATTTAGATTGACATCACCCTCATCTATCTATTTACAACTAAATACACACAATGGCGATATTCTTATTGGAGAATAGGTGATTAAAGTTATCACTGACAACTACATAATTGAAGAAATACAAAATTCAACATATTATATTATATATCAGTGTACTCACTTCCATATATATTATCGTTATTTATATCAAGTTAGGTATGTATTATAGCCCACTGTTATTATATAGGTATTTATTGATTTACGACTTTACTTCCATTTACGATTGTACGTTGAGATTCATTATCACTGATAATTTATCAGTTATAATTTATCAAATTGGTCAATATTTAGCTACCGATCTATTAGAATTTTTTCAATAATAATATAATTATAATAGATTATAGAGCTCAAAGTTATGAAAATGCCAGCATATGTCTGGAAGATTCAATGACATGAAATATATTATAATAACCATAGTCCATTGTCAATATGGATTCACATATCTACACTGTGTATTCCTTAAATCTGGTTGGGCAAAAAATGCCGTTAAATCTTCGACAAGTGTAGCAATATTCTTTGCCTTCATCCCAAATCAATATAATTTATTTAGCCAAACTATATAAAGAATATATTAACATCTAGATTAAAGAAGAATATAATATTTTTTATTAAAAGCATTATCGAATATAAAATTGTGATCGCAAGCAGATTCTGTTAGTGCAGTCTCTAGAGGACTTCTTATAATTACATAATGTATATCTGATATTATATATGTTAAAATATAACTTAAATTACATTACTAGAGTCAATGTATTTATTCAATAAAATGCAATTTTAGAATTTGAGACTTCGATATAATGAAAACCGTGGAGCTAATTACTTTGTAGAATAAAGTCGATCAGAAAAGTATTACAATTAGGTTACATTGAGATAATAGCGGTAATACAAAATATTGATGCACTCTATAAATCAGTGGTTCCCAACCTATGGGTCATTGAGTATTTTGTGTAGGTCCTGATCCAAATTCTAAAAAATAATATAAATGCTTTTATATGCAAATTGGATTTATGGTCGAGAAAAATTTAAGATGGAAATATATATTTAAATATATGTATATTAATTTTTATATGATTATTTTATGAATAAAGTATAATAATAACAAAATAAAATTTGTCATTGGGTCATGGTATATTTTTTAATTAAGAATTATAAAAAAAAGGGTCACGGTGAAAAAAGGTTGGGAACCACTGCTCTAAATATATATGCGAGAAAAGAAATTATTATGAGGAGTTGATTAAAGTATACAAACAAATTACAAAATAATTAGTATAATGATAACATATGATAAAATTGAAGAGTTATAAATATTAGTTTTTGCCAAAATGGCCCATTTAATATGTTATTAAATTATTATGGGGCCCATGCGTTTTTTTTGCCCGGGGCCCATAGTATGCTTAAGCCGGCCCTGGTTGGTATCCGTATGGTGTCCTTATTCGGACATGGGTACCGAATACGGACACCCCCGTTATCTATTGAATAAAAAGATTAAATTAAATTTTAAAATCAAAATAATATCTATAATAATATAACATTAATATATTATAATTTTTGAATAAAAATATTGAGTCATAAAATGTTAAGACCATTTATAGTTAAAGTATCCGTATTAGGTGTCAAATTTCCCCTACTTACTATATAATACGACTGGATCACTCTACTACAACATATAATCAATCATATCGTATGTGACCCTCCTTCTCCCTCGGGTGTAATCTACGTGTTACCTCCATTGTCCTACACATAAATCCATATATTATTTCAACCCTATCTATATCTCTGATCTATTTCAAAAACGTACAATATTACCTTATCTTCGTTACTAAAATGATCCTCTACTTATCTCCAGGAAATCTAGTGAAAATTGCCTTAATTCTAGTTTTTTTTTAAATTCCGTTCCCACTCTATAGAATTCCCTCATACCATCCGTTCTATTAGTTCCTAAAATATTTATAAATCTTTCTTCTTTATTTCTCTCTACATCTAAATGACAATCTACAACTAAATCATCCAACTTATTATTTTTGTCTCATTCTATCTTCAGTGTATTATTAATATTATCTAATTGTTATCATATTATTGTTATCTTATTATTATGTGTTACTACACTAGCGAAGAGACCTACATTATAGGTCCTACAGGCAGTGTTGGGCAAAGTTACTTTTTTAGCGCTATCCGTTCCCGTTCTATTAATGTTATCCGTTCCCGTTCCCGTTCCTTTTATATTATCCGTTACCGTTCCCGTTCCCGTTCCTTTGATATGTAACGTTCCAGTTTAAGTTTTTTATTATTTATAAAATACAGTATACAATTTATACTTCACAATGTACACTATACATTGTATACCATACTATACAGTGTATAGTATACAGTATACAGTGTACATTACCTACTAAATAGTATATAGTGAATATTTTACGGAATAAGTTGAACTGTAAGTACACAATATTACCGGATTATCCGGTAACACCGTGTACTAATTATACGGTAAATTGTACACGGTTTAAAATATACATTGCACTAGATAGTTTACAAGGCGATATTGATGCCTTTTATGGAAATGTAATACCGACGTTATTGGGAATTAAATCAAAAATGACTAACATTAATAACCTAAAGTATTGCGATGCATTTGTTTAATTAAGCATTATTAAATGGTTTGCAAACTTGGTTTGCTACATATTTAAATCTAGAATTAGAAAGTAAGCACACCATATTAGCTACTATATCTAACCCTACATTTAAATTAAATTTTCTAACAACTGATAAAATCATCATTTACGGTTAATTAAAATGCTAAAGGATGAAATAAAATTAACCGTAAATGATGATGTTATTATTCAAGATGAAAGTAATGATAATGACCTATATATATTATAAAAACAATGCATTTATACAACTAGTCACAAAATTTAAATAATTATAATAACTATAGTTATTTGAATAGTAATGCAAGGGATGTATGTATGTTTAATAATTATAAAATAATAAAGCAAATATTTATAAAATATAATTGTATATTGACATCTTCAGCACCTGTCTAACGAATGTTTTCGCTAGCAACACATATTAATATATCAAAAAGAAATAGAATTGGCGATAAAACATTCGAGTATATGGTAGTATTATGTGGTAATATGCATTAAATGTTAAGTGTATTTATTATTATTGTATATTTGTTTATTATATTAAAACTTTTATTATAATTGTAATGCTAATCGTTGTAATTCTTTATTTATATTCTAATAGATTATAAAATCAATATAAAAAATTCTTGAATTAATAAATTAATAAATTATATAAATATCCGTACTTGTAAAGGAACGCGTTCCACTGGAACTAGTTCCTATATTTCTGTCTAAGCGTTCCCGTTCCTCGAACCCGTTCATTATTCTGTATCCGTTCCTTTCTGCGTTCTCGTTCCCATTCCTATTTTAATATCCGTTCCCGTCCCTTGAACGGGAATGACGCCCAACACTGTCTACATGACCCTATTTTAGTTAATAATAAACCGTATATCATCATCATCATCATCATCATCATATATATAGTAGTTAATGTTATAGGCAATTCATATACTGATATCAGTCTATTCATGTAATACGTATCATCTCATCTTATATTGAAACTATTATGCAGTCTCCATTTTGTACCTACTATTAACCTTATCTCCGAATACTTGCGAATGTAGCTACCATTTATTTCACTATATATATATATCATGTAAATTAAAGTTACTATGTTTATATAAATACCGATGTATTTGTATATACATGCAGGTAAACTCAATAACTACGAGACACCCGATCCTATTGTAAAGATGAGTGTGTGCGTGAGTATTCAATGATTTATGAAATAATTTAGATTTTTGAGAAAGTATACGTACCTACATAGATTTTGTTCATTTCTGTGACAATATTTTAAAAATGTTGACTTTAGATAAATATGATCCTTTCTTTATCTCCTGGAACTCTAGTAAAAATTACCTACATTCTAGAGATTTTAGAAATTCCGATCTAACTTTATGGAATTCCCATCCTCCTATAGGTATATATACATATAGGTGTATCATATAGGTATACAATCCACTCTATTAGATCCTTCGAATGTGTTATACATTGTTTCTTTTTGTCTATCTATATATGGTACGTCTAATCACTAAATCATCCAACTTATTATTTATGTATTCGTTATGTGTCTCTTTTTATGTTCATCGTATTATTATTATTATCTAATTGTTATCGTACAATGTTGTTACATTAATATGTGTTATCCTACATTGTTATTTTATTATTATTTTCTTCACGCACGAGTGAAGGGGCCTACGTGGCCTTATTTGTGTGCCAAGTTATTAGAGTTAAAAGTTATTAGTCAGCATATATATATTTAGTTTATGAAAATATAATGATGTATATTTTACATGTTTTTATTTACATAACATATGTATATATTTCAAAACAGTATTAATTTGTTAACAAATTTTAAAATATTTAAATATTTGTTTCCAATAACGATCACATATATAAAATATATAGTAGGGGAGAGTACTCGAATAACGACACCCTAACAATAAATTACCATAACTTTATTATTTCTCAATCAAATATTTCCAAATTTTATTTATAAGTATTAAGTAGGTACATATAGTACATATAATAGCTATTTTAAAATTAAATTTAGTTTGTTTAACTCTGAGATAACAAGGGTGTCGATATTACAGGCACTGCCTCGAATACCGACACATTGGCACATAATATCGACACCCTAAATATATCGATATTTAGATATACCATATATTATTTAATATCCACTATCCAATCAGAATTAAATGGGCGTTAATTTTAGTTAATACACGCAATTCATACATTATTTTCCTACAATTAATTTTCGAAAATATTATAAATATTAAGTTTGAAATTACTTAATTATAATGCGAATATTGTAAATACATAGGAGTTTTCTAGAGTTTCTGAAAGACTATTTAATTCCAAGTAGAAACAATATATAATATGTATAAAATAATATAACACAACGATACGTACATTATTAGAGTAATGGACCTAATAAACTAATAACGCTGATAGGTTATATAATTGAAAGGGTGTCGATATTACGTGCAATTAGGGCGTCGGTATTATGAAAATGTATGTTGCTTAGGTAAACGTAAATAACTTTGTAATAAATTATGAAAAATACAAAATCTTTTCGGCACATTGTAAAATATAATTAGATCTATATAATGCAATTAAAATATTTAAAATAACTAAATTTTCAAATGATTGAGAATCGATATTGTATTTCAAAAGTTCATCAATTTAGAGTTGTAACGAAAAAATCAGTTTTTTGTTTATAATTAAAAAAATATAAATATTAAAAAAATAAATTATACTTATATGAATTAGAATTATATTGATGAAGATTTCATACATTAATTATTTGTTTGATTGGAATTATATTTTAGGAGATCTATAGGGTGTCGATATTACGTGCATTTCGACATTAGAGCATTCTCCCCTACTTATATATATAGTATATAAATAAATACTTTTATTTAAAATGTGTGGTACAATATTATAATATATATATAATATAATTTCTAACGTTTTTTTATAATATTAATTTATAATAATTTTTTAATATTGTCAGTGTTTGTTATTAATTATAGTTGTACATAACTTATGGATACATTCATAAGATAAAAATATATATTTTATTATTATATATGAGTGGTAAGGGATTTTATATTACCGATAAGTTTTAAATGATGGTAATGGGTTGCATGCTATAGCAGGCCCGTAGCCAGAAAGTTATACCAGAGGGGGCAAGGCCCCCCAAAATTGTAAGACTAAAATGTAATGAATATAAACTAGTATACTAGTAATAATATCACTACTAGTAATTTACTAGTATACTCTATTACTTATATTGACACACAATATGAATTACACAGTGTATAAATAAACAATAAATAAAAATACACCGTGTGTTTATATTATACACTATATAAACATAACTTTATATGCATATAATAAAATAAAAAAAATCATTAGGACTAGGTTAACAGGTAACGTATACAATAATAACATCAGTAGATAAGTCTACTAAATACTAGCGAGTGAAGTAAACATTTAGTTATGGCAAAGGTAACCTTATAACGAGATTTTCTAAAATTATATAGAAAATAGTTATCAGTGCGTATAATATTTGTAATGTATGGAGATTAGTATAGTTGAGAGTTTATAGTGAAACCGAGGATAGTTATAGATTGAGAAGTTGGAAGAGATAGTAGAAAAATGTGAGTGATTAATAGAGGAGAACTGTGTTTTGAGAATATGATAGTGTTAGTTTTAGTCATATTTAAGGAAATTTAGTTATGAGAGAACCAACGAATGAGATCAGTAATACAATTAAACATAAATATTTGAATCAAACTAGAATCACTAGAATTAGGAAATGGCTTTATATCTGAAGATCATCGGCATAAAGATGATAGTTAATATTAGGATATTTATGAAAAATTGATTTTATAGGAAGAATATAAATAATGAACATATAGGGCCAATAACAGAGCCTCGTATAACACCATATATGTTAACATAACGAGGATATAACGATGAGTTAATATTCACTGAAGATGTTCAAGATGAAATAAAATACATAGGCAACTGTAAAAGCCAACTGTAGACTTGACCGTGTATACCAATTTCATTAAGTCCAATAGAAAGAATATTGTGATCGAGATTATCAAAATAACTAGATAAGTATAGTAGTACGAGATAGCATGGGGCTTTATTATCAAGGTATATGAGAATATCATTAATGATCAAAGTAAGTGCAGTTTCGGTACTACGACGAGGAAGATACGTACTTTGATATATATCAACAATAGTATTGGACATATTGTACTTAATCATTTGAGTGGACACAACTCGTTCTGAGGTCTTAGATAAGGATGATAACTGGGATATTTGATGATAACTTGCTAAATTAGATTGGGCAAGAGTTTTTTTTTTTAATCGGAATAATCTATAACTATTTCATTAAGTTTGGAACAATAGATGATATTACGAGATCTATGAATGATTTACGCGATAAGTCCAATAAAATATGGTGATAATGAACGAAGTAGATTGAGTGGAATATGATCAAGGGGAATTGGTTTTCAATGATGTCATAAAAGAGATTACAATGTCATGTTTGGGAAGCGAAAAACATGAACAGTGATTATGAGTGTATACACATATATGTTAAATTGAGATTGAGTCGTGCCGAGTTGATGATTGGAAGTACATTGATAATGCTAGACATTTTTTGTTGGACGAAATTTGCAAATAATGAAAGAACTAAATCAGGTTGGTCCAGAAGATGCTTGGTATGGATTTTACCTACTAAGGTGAAATATAATTTATAAGCTTATTTAGAAGATATTACATAACTACAGAGAATATCAGTAAAGTATGATGATTTAGTAGAGAGAAGTTTTTTCTTGTAAAGCCATCGAAAACATTAAAGGAACTAAGATCAGATTCAAATTTAGAGGATGCATATTTACGTTGTAGTCTACGAAGAAGTTGCCTCAAGTTTACAAGCTCAAATATAAACCAGGAAAACTTAGAATAAGTTCGGTTGATAAGAGTAATGAAGGGTGCACAAATATCAAGCGAATGAGAAAATGCCAAATTAAAATATTCAAAAATTGTAGAAAAATCAAAAGATTTACTGTTGTTAAGTTGATGGAATACAGAGTTAACAGATATTGATTTATCAATAGAGGAGATTTCCCGAAACGATCTAGAAGGTCGATTAATTTGTATCGCCGGCAAGTTCAAATAAAATAATATGGTAAAGTGATCAGATATTAAAGAACTTTGAGTGGGATATGAAATTAATTTAGAATCAGCTAAATATAAAAAAAAGTCAATAGTATTACTATTAGTGTTAATAGTAAAGAAAACATGTTGCGTCAGGGAATACTCAAATATAAGTTTATTCAGAGATAAGGAAGCATGGTTTTCTTTATTAATTTGAATATTAAAATCACCAAGAATAACCGTGTCATAAAATATGTACTACCGGAAGGAAGATACGTATAATTATAATGAAGGAAACTGAATATTACATATCAGAATTTCATATGAAGAGAAACATGTGGTAGATGACGAAATAAGCTTAAGTTCCGATGAGAATAACAGAGCTAGGCCACACGACGATGTGATGTAAACCTATTAGCAAGCAATACTTAAAAACAAATAGGGGTATATTGGGAAGCTAGAGCAGAATCATCAATAGTTAGACAAGTCTCAGTAATAGCAGAAATAGAAAAATTAGAATCAATAATTAATTGTGTAATAAAATCAACTTTATTTCGTACTTATCTGGCATTGAGAAGTTGAAAAGAATACTTTTTAGGAGAATGCACTGCTAGACAATTAATAGTTGGATCTTTTTTACGCGATTCATAGAAGAAATCACATGATTGGCACAATTTATCAAACCATTTTCTTTTTTAAAGCGGAATTCCAATTGTAACCACTTACTGTGAAATTACTATAATCTACAAATGGATATAAATTAAATTTGCGTTATATTGTATATATATAATATATTATAATATATATTATATATACATATTATAGGTAAATCTTCTTAATTTATTTCCAAAAGATGTTCTACCACTTGTATAGGACAAACATTTCAGAGATCAGATGACATTAAATTATTAAAATTTATTTTAATATATACCATAATTTTAGAAAATATTAAAAAAAAACCATAAATACTGAATTGGATCCTCACTATAATGTCTATGACTGAAATACATACATTCTAATAAATAAATATAATATAAATAAAATTATAAAATAAAAATATAACTATAATTGAATATCTAGTAAATACTATAAGAAAAAAACTTTAATATAAAAAAGTACTAGGGGCCTACCAAATCTCAGGGGGGGCCTTGCCCCCGCAGGCCCCCCCGTGGCTACGGGCCTGCATCCTAGTACCACGTTATGAAAATAAGCTCTTACTTTGTACCTATTAATATATCATCAGTTATGACTCATAAGTTATGACTCATAACCCATTAAGCTAACCTATTACCCTATCAACATTGCACGTAATTGGTGGCGACTCATTCTCATCACTTAAGCGCACCGGTAATGGCTAATACTCTTGGGATTTGGTAATAGGTCGTAAACCAATATACATAATTAGGTAGATTGGCATTCGCCAATATTTAGTGAAACATCATGTTTATTGTGATATTGCCATATGATATCGACATAATGTCAAAGGATATTTTGCAAATTGTTGATCATAACTTTTTTTTATAAAACAGATTTGAAATAAAAATATGACTTATAATATATAATTTAATAAGCTTCCGATGATACCAATTTCATTAAAATAACATCAATATGAAAAATCTCATTATCATACTTCAATGTTCGGCTGATTTTTATCCCAGATTTATTATTGCTAATATGTAATACAGTATTACTAATACCTAAATAGTATATTACATAATATGTTGTTATGACTTCATCCTATAACTATTAGGTATACTATTACATTAATATATACCAAGTATTTTATATAAAATATATAATATAGTATCTTATTATTAATATGTATGACTCATATAATCATTTTAATAATAATTATTATAATATGAAAGTTTGACGTATACATTCCACTGAATTGTGTATCATTAAAAATATATATAACAAAATAGTTATATATAAATATGATTGATATACTATTACATTATAATGATAAATATATAATTATATATTGGATATTACTGTAATACTAATTTAATTTATAATAAAATCTGAAATACATGTAAATTGATATGTAAACAAATAAACAGTTCAATCACAAGATTTCGATGTTCCATCACAATGCATAGGAATTATTGATGAATTTCTATCTACCAAATTATATATCTGTGGTCACAATCACAAAGTATTTAGGGTAGGTTGTACAATGTACAATTTACATGTATGTTGCAATAGATTAAAGTAGTAGATAGTAATTTAAGTATTAATTTAAAGTAGTAAATCATATTGAAACTTGCAATTAGGTAGACCTATAGGTCAACCTATACATATAAGCCTGTTATGTATAGGTCAACCTATACATACAAGGATAACGTTGGTAGGATATATAGCACTAAGTATCACTCCCTCATTGTGTACAGTTTTTATGGTATTACATACTTTATATATTGTTATTGTTATTGTTATTGTTATTTTTATTTGTTTGAGTCCTTTCATCCCATCCAGGAACTTAGATGAAGTTTTCACTTATATGGCTCTAATTTCCCTTCGAAGCCGCTCTCATGTTAAGGCATCCATGGTTTTAACAAGAGCCAATAATTTATTTGTCCGTCACTTGTTATCAAGGCTCCCAGGAACACAAATCTTTCAACTACTTCTATATTTACGCCATAAACTATTATAGAATCTAGTTCTCCTGTTGCCATCACCTTAGTTTTTTTGACATTTAGATATAACCCAGCTTTCTCACTCGACGATTTGACTTTTTCTATAAGTTCTATAAGGTCCTCTCTATTACCGGCTATCAATGTGGTGTCATCCGCATATCTCAGGTTTGATACTTTCTTTCCACCTATGCCAATGCCTTTGTCCCACTTATCTAGATCATCTCGCATTATCTTTTCTGCATAGATGTTGAATAGCTATGGAGATAGAATGCAACCCTGGCGTACTCCTTTATCAATCGGTATGTTGCCTGTCTCTCCATACTCTGTCCTTATAGTCGCTTCCTGATTTGTATACAAGTTACTAAGCATGACAATAAAATGTTCAGGTACTCCCATACCTTTGAGAGTGTTCCATAATCGTTGATGGTCTACACAATCAAATACCTTCTTGTAGTCAATAAAACACATGCATAGTTCTCTTTGATTATCCCTAGCTCTTTCCATCAGCCATCTCAGGTTTGATATGTGGTCTCTAGTTCCTCTACCTCTTCGGAACCCGGCTTGTTCGATCTGTAGTTCAGGGATAAGGAAGGCATCCAGTCTTTTTTGTAGAACTCTCAGAAGTATTTTGCTAGCATGTGAGATTAAGGCAATAGTTCGATAATTCCCACATTCTTTTTTATCTCCTTTCTTGTAAATAGGGACATATATGGACTTCTTCCAATCATTTAGCCATGTTTTCATTTTCCATATGCTATTACATAGATTTGTCATGACTCTAATTGCCTCATCTCCTCCTGCTTTTAGAAACTCTATCGGTATTCCATCACAACCTGGAGATTTTCTGTTAGATATGTGCTGTATTGCTTCATTTACTTCTATATCGAATACATCAGGTTCATCTTCATATAAATGTACATTAAAATTAGCATTCATATAAATATCTTTTCTATATAGATTTTCAGTATATTGATGCCATCTCTTTTTTATTTCCTTTTCTTCAGAAACCACTTTTCCATTACTTAATTTCATAGCACAACCTCTTGAGCTTCGTGAGCCAGTCATCTCTTTTATTTCTTTGAATAAGTCTCTAGTCTTACCTATTTTATTTAACTCTTCAATTTGTCTGCATTTTTCTCTGATACTTTGCTCTTTATCTTGTCGTGCTTTCTTCTGAAATGCTGCGTTAAGCTTTCGATATTCTTCATACTTTCCTTTGCTACGCATATCCTTTCGTTCTTTGGCAATTTTTAGAGCTTCTTCCGAAAGCCACTTTGAGACTTTCTTCCTTTTGACTTTCGGGACCTTTTTATTTGCTGTATCTAATAGAATAGTCCGAATATCATTCCATAGTTCTTCTGGTGTTCTGTCTTCTGTTTGCATTGCGTTAAACCTGTTTTTTATTTCTACACTGTAGTCAAGTCCGATTTTTCCACATCGTATATTTGATTTTGCATTGATCGTTTTATTCGTTTGAGCTTGACCTTGATATCGGCTATGAGCAGATTATGGTCAGTACCACAATCTGCTCCCGGTAGAGTTGTGACTCGCTTTATGCTACTTTTCCATCTCGATTTACATAATATGTAATCAATTTGATTTCTGGTAGAGTTGTCAGGTGATATCCATGTGTATAGCCTTCGTGTGTATAACTTAAATAATGTATTCATTATTCTAAGATCGTTTCTACTACAGAATTCTACAAGTTTATCCAATACAGATTGTACTTTATCATAAAATACATCACTGTCTTCTTCTTCTGCGCTGGATGTTGGGGCATATATTTGTACTACTGTTGTTTATCGGCTTGCACTGTATGCGTATTGTGGCAATTCTGTCATCTACTGGGTTGAAGCCTAGTACACATCTTCGTATTTCATTATTATATATAAATGCCACTCCATTTCGCTTCAATGTCTCCTGTCCAGAGTAGTAGATTTCATATTCATCTGATGTAAAATGTCCCATTCCTGTCCATTTCATCTCACTTATTCCTAGCAAATCAACACCAGTCCTATATATATATATATATATATATATATATATATATCCAATCTGTATACAGATAGGCCCTATATAGTATTACCAACGATTTTTCAAGGGAAATTCTTCTAAAATCTTTGGAATTGCCAATTACGAGAAATATATATATAAGCTGCCTGTGTGGCTCAGTTGGCTAAGACGTCAGAAACACAATCAGTAGGACGCGGGTTCGAGCTCTGCCCTGACTAGTAAAATAGGTATGAAGACTTAATTAAAATAATATTTAGAAGTGATCTTATATAAGTGTGTATACATAAATGATCGGCTCTCGTTAAAACCATGGATGCCTTAACATGAGAGCGGCTTCGAAGGGATATTAGATACATATAGTTATAAGTGAAAACTTCATCAAAGTTCCTGATGAGATGAAAGGACTCAACCAAAATAACAATAACAATAACAATATATATTCAACTATAGTTTAATAACTTTTAATAACTATAATGATTACTGTATTGCTGATTAGTGAATCAGTAAATACTTTCATGAATTATCGCCCATCTTAGAGTGCATAATAAGCGACAATAGTAATACTCCCCTAGCTAAATAGTGTTATGCGAGACACCCCGTCCTAGTGTCATAACTCGTTCATAGAGATAACCAGAACATGCTACTTCTGATGATAACATCAACCTCCCTATCTGCCACAAGGTATCCTATATCTATCTATCCACCATCCCTATATCCTCAACCTCGCTATCCGCCAGCCAAGTAATTCAACCTCGCTACCCGCCATCAAGTATCATGTTAATCCTTATAGATACAACATAATAAGTTAATAACTGTTGTGTTTCTCTTATCTATACAAGTTAAGTATATTTAATTGTGTATATTATTACATATATTCATTGTAAATGGAAGTAGGATTATCGACAATCAGGCTGAATATCATTAGTAAGTATAGGATAAATATACATAAACTAACGAGATACAACGTTTATAAGTTATTAGGGGGCGTGTTCATAGCTGTCAAACATAATCGTAATATGGGTAAGCGCGTGTAAACAAAATATATCATCCGATATTTCATTATCGTAATCGCAAATAAAATACATGGGTCCCTAGTGTATATATATATAAATTGTTATTAACGAAGTGTTTACACAGGCAGTATGAACGGATGATACTACAGTGTCACACATATAGTCTACTGCGTGCAATGCACGTCGTGCATGTCTATAATATATAACAATGTATAAGATATGTATATGAGAAATCATTCAACATTCAAGATTAATCTAAAAAATTATTTAATTAAATTATAATTATAAACATATATATATATATATATATATATATTAATATATATATATATATATATATATATATATATATATATATATATATATATTTATTTTAGTTATTTATCGTTTCTGTTATTTTCTTTTCGTTTACACTTGTGAGATTGAAAAATGTACAAGTGTATAAATAAATAAATTACTTACTTACTTACTTATATATATATATATATATATATATATATATATATAGAACCATTTATATATATATATATAGAACAATTTGTATATATATATAGACACCAGATAATATAAATTAGTTATCTTTACTCGTACTATTTTATTTAGGTATATTGTCGCCATATTGTTATGACATATAAGAATACATTATGCCATTACTGTTTCCATATTAATAACATGATAAGTAAGTTTTAATGGTATACATTACTGACTATAGTAATTTATAAAATTAAAATTAAAATCATTAATGTATAACAATTTCGTGTGTAATTTTAGATTATACTTGCTTTTATAGCATTGTATACAATCATAGTATACTAAATTTGATATAAAGTAACGATCTCTAGTGGATTAATGCCTGGCCATATTACCATCAAAAGGTGGCCACATTACCATCCATGGAAATAACAATTTCAAGTAGATGAACTAAAATGAAAAAATGATTCGGCAGTCCTCTTGATTATACTAAGATGTATCTATATAGAACAATGATCATATTAGGACTAATATTTATAAAGTTATACAACATTATCTAAAACTGGCCACATTACCATATCTACCACTAGTCATAATACAAGCTACTAATTTTAAATTCCTATGCATTTTAATTATAATTAAATTCGTTATAACGAAAATAGTAATTGGAAAATTCTAATTAATAATATTAATAACAAACTTTACTATGGACTTAATTTACTTCATAGATATATATATAAATTTAATATTAATAGTTTAATATTAATATTAATATTACAAAATAAATGAATAAGAGCGATATATAAACTTGATAATAAATCCAATATTTATTAAATTTTTAAGACATATTATTTTTATATTTACAGATGTAATAAATATATATATATTTATAAATATATTTTTAGATTAATTAATAAAACACCTAATCGTATACACAATACTTATAAATTACATAATACTGATTTGTTGTTTAACAATTTTTTAATTTTAAATATATATGATTTAATTAATTACATATCTCTTAATTTTACGCATAATGTATTTAATAAAAAATTACCAATCAACATAACAAATAAATTTGAATATAAAATAAATAACTACAATATAAGAAATAAATGCAATTATAGAATACCTAAATATAAAACAAATAATAAACTTCATACAATAAATGTATATGGTATTAAACTTTGGAATGAATTAAATAATACATGTAAAAACTTAAAATACAATGCATTTAAAAAATATATAAAACTTGAATATTTAAATAAATAGTAATCTCATTATTAACACTCGTTAATATAATTGTAATATATATATAACAGTTGATATATGTTATATATATTTACTAATTGTTGTTGTATATATAATTTTAAATTAGTTCATTAAATTACCTCATTTCTTTCTTTCATGTTTTACTATTCTTAATTTTATCGTTGTCATATTATTGTATTATTTTATTATTGGAGTGTACCCTCGTCGTGAGTATAGATTACAAGATAATCTCTGGTACTCTCCTTTGAGCAGAAATTGTATATACTGCATTATATTGTATTTCTACTCAATAAGCCATATTCAATTCAATTCAATTCAATAACAAGCATTATTTGAATATTTAAATTTGTAAGTTATTTACTCATATATAATCATATATATATATATATATATATATATATATATATATATATATATATACTATAGTATATAGTATATATATATATATATTATATATTATATATAATATATATATAGAATATATACTATAGTATATACTATATACTATATACTATATAATTAAAGCTATGTATATATCCTATTGGATGCCCGTATGATATATAATATATATATATATATATATATATATATATATATATATAATATATATATTAGTTTTAATCATCTATTAGTTTGTAATTATAAAATATAGTCTGATTTAATAGTATATATTCTTTCTGATTAATAATAAATAGTATAATATATATATATATATATATATATATATATATAATATATATATTAGTTTTAATCATCTATTAGTTTGTAATTATAAAATATAGTCTGATTTAATAGTATATATTCTTTCTGATAATAATAAATAGTATAATATATATATATATATATATATATATATATATATATATATATATATATTCACTATATAGTCACTCTGGTGTGAAATATAATATATATATATATATATATATATATATAGTAAAACACCTTCAATTTCAGATTAAATAATATGAAATTCAACGTCGACAATTGTATATGACTATTTTGATTGTATATATTTATACATAATAAATTGTATGTATTTCGTGTAATATATTGTTATAAATAAAGCATTAATATTCACTCTATAGACATATTTAACTCTATTGACACTATAGTGTAAAATACAATATATATTGAATATAAATGTATGTAGGTTCATTATTCACGCAATCATTATTATTTAGTACATGCAATTATATGCAATATATATATATATATTATGTCACACTATATATAGTGATATATACTTGATATATACTATACTATAGTGATATTACTAGTGGTATATTTCACTATATATATAGAGTGAATAGTAATGCTTTATTAATACAAATATATTATTACCACGAAAGTCATATACAATTGTATTAAAAGTTAAATTTCATATTATTTAATCTAAAATTGAAGGTCTATTTTCATTTCTTTTATTGAAAATCAGGTATTGAAAATCTATTATTAATAAACCAAAGTAGTGACCAGAGTACTATAGTCACTAATCGTTTTGATATAATGGTTTACATTAATGACCTCGGCGCAAGATGTCAGAGGGCAATTTCCCATCCAGGTAAATATCCGGTATATAGCAATACACAACGTAGTTATAATATACATACATATATTTAGATATTTAGATGCAACCTAAATAAATGAAACAATATTAACAACGAAATAAACAGTAGTAGTAGTGGAATTGGGTTAGTTGTACGTCGTACACGCGTGGTATAATACGCCCATACGTATGTTTATGGGCGCACGACGTGTACACCATGCTATCGCAATCACAGCCACGCCCCCGACTACAAGTTCTAGCTTCAGTGTATGTATATCATCGTTGTAATGGACGCTTACTATGCGGGGCGCATGCGCTATAATCACAATGATATATCACATAATCACATTATAAACCGGATTATAACTAGTGACTTAATTTTACTTTTTCAATAAGTATTTCGACTAATTTGTCTTGAAATAAAGATTGTTTATCGGAGAAGACAACCTATAAGTATAGTGACATAAATATGCTGTCAAGTTAATATAATACACAGTCGTGGTAATTATTTTTAAAGTATAACATACCGAGATAAACTGAAACGATGTGTATACGACACAACTCAATAGAGCGCGCTGGTGAACTATATGGGGGTTACTAGGGTAAGAGGGTAACAGGAGTAACAGGGGTAACAAACATATAAACTCAATCGTAAACTCAAACATTCATACATAGCTATCAAGTGGTGTATAATTAAGTAATTCACTCGCTAGGAGAACCACCGCTAGGACGGGTGGCGCCACCGTACTGACACTGTGTCCGTGTGATCAATGTCGTCGTGTGGTCAATAGTGGTTCGTTACAGCGATAATTGCGGGTTGGGTACACAGAACTGTATCCAATTGACCGGGTGACATGGTGACAGGGTGTCGAATAGCTCGCTGAATGTGTAACCCGATGTGTACGGTGTACGGCTCGTATGAGAAACCATATCATCACAGCACACGTAATCATATACATTGTAGTCTACTTCACACCTATCTAGTATGTGTCCGGGCTGTATAAATTATTAAAGTGTGCCGAAGTACAGACGCCGACGTTTTACGTAATCTGTATGGAATAGAGTCGACGTTTGTTTATTTCTAAATTACGCAATATATGTTCTTGTACGGTGACGCGTAACATATGGGCTTTTTAATAATTATATGTATGGTTGTATTTTTAACGATGATGGTGTCTCATCCAATCAGATCTATTCAGTAGTACTATTATATAATAATCTGATTGGATAACCGCGACTCTTTGAAACCGCAGTTTAAATTATTATTCAATATTTTATTTAAATTCTATATAATAATTCTTTCTTTGTAAAATTGTAAATAAAGTACATCAATATAAATAGCCTATAAATGTATCATTTCCTACCCATCTCCATATGTATATACATATGGAGATGATACTATTATTATACTACAGTAGTAATATAGTAAACTAAACTATAGTATATATATAATATAATATATATATATATTATAGATTCTATAATATAGACTATAATATAATTTATAGTATACTACATACGATATCATATAACTAAATCAGTAAGTATTCGCACGTGATACATCCCAGTAAATAAAGTAATCAAAGTTCATAATCGGATTACAATCCAGCAATTAATCAGATGATTATCATGGGGCTATGTATTGATTACGATCACAGATTTCAATTAGATTACAATCATTGATATTCATTCGATTACGAACATTGATTTAAATGAGTGATCAGTTATTATCTCTATCATTGATTATAACCATAGTAATATCATTGATGTACATTTGTTCTGTTAAGTTGACGATCAATGATTACCAACTGATCGTAAATCAATGTTAATGATCAGTTAACTAGCATTGATTATAATAATATGAATATCAATGATTTAGAAGTGTAGTTGGTAATCAAAGCATAATTGCTTATCAATGAATGTAATATTATCATATTATGATCATTTAAGAAAAAGTCATGACGATTATCAAACTATAATATAACCACTATCACTGATCACTGATTACTGAGATCACTAGTTCGCCTCGTAATGTCACCATTTCATGCAACGAAAAACGTATATATATAGGGGAAAGTCTCCGATTATAATCGGAACGGGAACGGGAACGCAGAAATGAACGTATACAGAATAATGAACGGGAACGAGGAACGGGAACGCTTATACAGAAATGTAGGAATTAGTTCCAGTGGAACGCGTTCCTTTACAAATACAGAGATGTATATAGTATTAATTCAAGATATTTTTTATATTTATTTTATAATCTATTACAATATAAATAAAGAATTACAACGATTAGCATTACAATTATAATAAAAGTTTTGATACAATAAACAAATATACCATAATAATAATAATAATAATAATACATTTAACATTTAATACATATTACCAATAATAGGGGAAAGTCTCCGATTACCGACCCCCTCTCGTATATCATTAACTATAAGAGATATCAAAAAATTATATATACATAAACTGTTAGTAATTTGATGATAAATATGAATAAGTATTTTGTTTTTAAAAATATTCAAAACTACAATTGTTATTTGATCAAATGTAATATTCTGTTTTTTCTTTTTAAATATTTGAATAATAAATTTTGTTAAATCATTGTAAATACTTTATTAATTAAAAGAAAACTTAATACTGACAATAATAATGTAGAACAATAAAATGTTTATAACTAGTATACAAATATTTTAATTTTAATAACTATTAACCAATATATCTTACTTATAGCAACCTATATGATTTTCATATTACCGACCCCCTAAATTATCATAATACCGACCCCATGTGATTTATAATATCCAATACAAATAGATCCGTATTTTACTTTAAAATATGTCGTAAGTTGTTTGTGTATCATTGATATAGATTTAGGATTCATGATTCCAGTTGATTATATACATACTTATTAATAAATAAATATTAAATAATAATATACACTATTTAATATAATTACTATAAAGTTTAAATTTAAATTTAATATTACTATTAAAACATAAATTCAATACAAATAAATTGCGTGCATGTTATAATTAATTATATATATGTATATCTACTATTTTTATCGGATATTATAATACTACAATTATTTATACCCAGATTATTTTAGGGGGTCGGTAATAGGAGAAGGGGTCGGTATTAGGCACATGTATCCGATTATCGACTCCCTTATTTATTCTTGTAAATATAATTATATCAAAAATTTAAAATAGCCACATTATTCATCGCCATAATATTACCCTATTTATAAAATTTCACATAAATATATTTAATATTGAATAAGTTATTACAAATAATCATTCAGGGGTCGGTAATCGGAGACTTTCCCCTATATATATATATATATATATATATATATATATATATATATATATATATATATATATATGTACGTATACGTATATTCTATTGAATGGGATAAATTAGGATTTTGTTTGCAATAATGTAGATAATCATGCCGTCGAGCGTATTACACATTACAATTAGACATATTCGTATACTTTACTCGTTGTAATATCTACAACATACAGTATAAACTGTTACAAATAAGGGTATAACATTATGAATTATATGGTATAACATATGGAAATACGAGTTATACCATACAATTACGTTAAATAGTATAATATCACATATTATATGGTATAACATTTGTTTTTTTTAGTTATACCATATAGCTATAAGCTAGCTTAATGTAAATGGTATAAGATCACAAATTATATAGTATAACATTTGTTTTTTTTTAGTTATACCGTAAATGGTATACCAGGACACCACGGGGTTATACCATTTTGTAATCAATGTTATACCATTTATTTCTAACAGTGTATGACCACACACATACAGCAAGCAGTGCACTCTTGATTCATCTGCATAGCCAATAATTACTGCAGCGGTGATGATGTTATTTTACCATTGCGAATCTTATAGTGGTACTAAGTGAATAGGTATATCCCCTCTATTACTAGTATTTACGACATTGTCATTACGACTACCTTTCATACATTACATAATCCATTGTTTATATTGCATTCACATGACCATAACGAAATCGTACTTATCTAATTAAATATTATATTCTATAGAAACTCGAAATTGTTCATGAATGTATTTCATGAATCATGCATGTATCATCAAGAAACATAAGTGCAACACGAAATATACTACTACGTACAGCCTGTAGGCTATACATGTGTGTAGGAGTAGTACATTTATATTTATATATTTACATCCTACTGCAAGAGTACATTTCTGGATGAAACGACTCCACTAAAATAAAAGAATAATAACAAGAATATTAATAATATATATAAACACCGTCATTGATCGATGCTTATATCCATGTAATATACGACATTGGTAATATGATAATGGTAATATATATATATATATATATATATATATATATATATATATATATATATATATATATATATATATGATAATGGTAGTATATATATACTATAATATACTATTTTAATGTGACATGAACATATAATTATATAACTATATATATATATCTCATTATCTCCGCTAGATGCCTCTTAATCATAAGGATAACGTCATATGTTAATTCACACGCTATAGTTATTATAGCACGCATTATAATGCACGCATTCTTTTTGAAAGAGTAATCTCGTAGTTTATTCCGGTGTGAAATGGGATTAACAACAAAATATGTATTTACATATTTACAGAGTAACAAATGAATGCTGCACGATTGTTTGCTCTCATTCAAGCACCCATGGGTTACCCATTCACCCAACACGTTATGTTAACAACTTATATAACATCCGGCGACGATTATTCTTTAACAATATTTAAATTATTTTTATTTATTAATAAAATATCATATAATATTGTATTACTTATTCATGTTTTAACCTAAAGGGTTGCGGTTGTTAAAAACAAACAATAATATTTAAATGATCTCTAAATTTACTATAGTAGGGCTTAGACGCGAGTTACGATTAATATCTTCGGAATAATTGTCGGACAGTGTTAACACCAATTGGTGTTACATGGATGCAACGCACACAAGCTTCGTATATTGCACATATATGTAGAGATTCGAAACTTATAATTGTTGTACCTTGGTCCAATTAAACTTAAATTAAAAACAAACGTACGTTTCCGTATTAGTTATGACGTATTCCAAAGCAGAATTAGTCATCGCATACATATGCTCTTAACATTAATTAATGTCGACATGTCTGAGAACATTCTCAGTATGATGTATCATACACTATGGTGGTGTATCATATCCAACGTAGTGAATGGCAATTTTATATACATATATATATATATATATATATAATATATATATATACATACACACATATATATATATATATATATATATATATATATATATATATATATATGCGATACCGTGTTCGTAAGCATAAACATTTATTAACAGAAACAACACCAAACATATATATAATAAAATAAATACTATTATATGTAATAGAAGGTGTGAAAAATGTAATGAATTTGCTTTGTAACATAGGTGAGAAGCTAGCCTCTCAGTTAATTGAAAAAATGTGAATGCCAATAATACATCTACTTGTATACACGATAACTGTACAACTTCATTGGGTATTACTCCCGCTACTCCAATTGAAATAAACCAACATCTCGTTGACAAAAATAAACCAACAACTATTAGTCATAACTTTTCATTCAAAGTAATTATTCAAATCATTTCTTCAATAAGTAATATATTATCATATTTAATTAATCTCTGTATACAACAGGGTATATTTCCTAATTGTCTAAAAACCGCTAACATCGTAACTAAATATAAATCCGGTAATATTAATGATCCTTCTAATTATAATTATATATAGTCCAATTTCTCTATTATAATTTTTCCAACATTTTTTAGAAAAAGTCCTAACATCTATATTTATAGATTTGTATAGATACAAATAAATAATTAATGATGCAAAATATGGTTTTAAAAGGGAGTTTCAACCTCTGACGCATTGACTGACCTAACTGGAGCCATAGCTTCAAATAAAATGAAATATAGAGTTGCAATATCTATAGACCTAAAGAAAGCATTCGAGTCCATAAGTCATGACATACTAGTAATACAGTTAGAGAAGTATGGATTTAGAGGAGTTTCTTTACAATTATTAATATCATTTCTTAATAATATAAATCAATTTGTAACATTCAATAATTCTAAATCCCAAATAAAGAATATTAAGTTTGGAGTCCCTCAATGATCTTTCCTCTGACCCTTATTATTTATAATATTTATAATATTTATAATCAATATTAAAAAACAAGGCCATTTTTTTCTATTCGCTGATGACACTTCTATTATATTTTGTGAAAATAGTATTGATGCAATGTAAAATTCCATAAATAAAACTTTAAAACACATTGCTTGGCTATCATTAAATAAATTGACAATTAATTTAAGCAAAACTAACTATTTATTATTTAATAATAATAACGCTAAATTATATATTATATTAAATAATACATTCATTATTCAAAAAACTCAATCAAACTCATTTGTGTAATGATTCATACAAACATGAATTATAAATTCCATACTAATATAGTTAAATCTAAACTTTATTATGGATTATCAATTCTAATAAAACTTCATAAAATTGTACCTATCTATATTTTAAACCTAATATATTTTTAACTTTTAAAGAATTACTATTCTATATATATATATATATATCCTAACGCCTGTAAAATTATGTTTAGAATTAGGAACTATAAAATGTTACCAATAATTATTAATTTATTTAAATCACAACACTTAATTTATAATATGTGAGATAATAATAAATTCCAAATCTCTTTAGTTAATACCAACGAAAATAAATGTAATATAACCTATTATTGACCTATTTGCTGGAATAATCTACCAATACACATAACATCATATAACAGTATAGTCACACTTAACCAATGTTGTACAAAATGGTAGCATTTAATATATCATGTAATCTATGTTAAAAAGTCATCGCTTTTATAATATTATTATTATTTTTTTTATTTTATGAATATATTACCTATTATAATTATTATTATTATGCGCACTATCATTATTAATGTATATATTCTATATTAATATTATTGTATTACAATCTTATTATTATTATTATTATATTTTCTTATTGTATTATTATATCATAAATATTTTATATTTTTGTTATAATGACATTCTTAATATAAAATACGCAAAGCTTCTGAATATCCTTCCGTATATATTACATTCAATACTCGGGAAAAATAAATATTCAAATATATATATATATATATTTGTATATATATTATATATATATTTATGTAAATATATATATATATATATATATATATTTAGTTATTATTAATAAATCAATTATTTATTTAACTTTGTTATTACATTTAAATAAATTAGTTTTTAATTTACCACAATATATATATATATATATATATATATATATATCCAGTAAATAAAGTAATCAAAGTTCATAATCGGATTACAATCCAGCAATTAATCAGATGATTATCATGGGGCTATGTATTGATTACGATCACAGATTGTCATTTTATTACAATCATTGATATTCATTCGATTACGAACATTGATTTAAATTTGTGATCAGTTATCATCACTACTATCATTGATCATGACCATAGTAATATCATTGATGTACATTTGTTCTGCTAAGTTGACGATCAATGATTACCAACTGATCGTAAATCAAAGTGATCAGTTAACTATCATTGATTACAATCTGATAAATATCAATGATTTAGAAGTGTAGTAGTATCAAAGCATACTTGATTATCAATGATTGTAATATTATTGTAATCATATTATGATCAGTTAAGCACACATCATGACGATTATCAAACTATAATATAACCACTATCACTGCAGTCATGATTACTTTACTTACTAGGTATATAGTATAATGGTTAATACAAAGTTATACATAATAGTATAATAAACTATACCATAATGATCATTACGTAATGTATTCTGTGAATGCAGACGGTAACTGTGTACGTCGTCCATTGATATTACGTAATTCATTATATTCGTACATATCGTGCACGTATGGGTATAGTTAGCTGCGTGTTCACGTGGTTATGACATCTGAAGAAACGTTTTGATTATCGTCAATGTCAATATCATATATCTTGCTTCCGGTGAACTCTCTACCTCATAATATTACCGCTTCTCCCTCTCCATCCTGTATATCCACCCATCTCTCCCTCACTCCTTCTACATCCTATATCACTCACTCATATCCATATATTAGTAGTAGTAATACTATTATATTATATTGTAGTATTATATTATTTATGTTGTGTAATATTTATGGTTGGAATAATTGGAATAATTAAAAATAATATAAATTGTAAATATGACCTATAGGTTTTATAACATTATTCATAAATAAAAATAACCTTTACAATAGATATAGCTATTACAATTATTATTATTATTATTATTATTATAAGTATACTTATAGGTAGCGAATTTTAATATGTGTCTAAAGAACGTTGTTAACTATATTACCTATACATTAATAAGTTTAGTAACTTATGGATTAGTATTCTACTTAGGTGTGACGCACGACCTATGACCTATGACGTACGTCGTATGTCGTACGTCGTACGTCATAGATCGTGCGTCACACCTAAGTAGAATACTAATCCATACGTCGTACGTCGTATGTCGCACGTTAAGGGTAATCACACACACAAATAGTGGTAGTTTGTATCTTATAGAGATTTGAATTCTAAGATTTATACAATTTTGGGTTTTTATTTTATTTTAGTTTTTGATTAGTCCGACCATCAAAGTTTCATTAAAATATCAAAATAAATTTCTCAGAAAAAACTATTTCCCATTTTACCAAGGTTACCCTGATTCTTAAGAAAGTTGATCCTTCTAGAAACGAAAAATATAGACTAATTTCTATAATTAATATTATATCTAGAGTATTTGAACGATTAATTATAAAATACATTAAATTATTTACTGAAAAACTCACTTGTATCAAAACATCAATTTTGTTTTATGAGAGGTCAGTAATGTTACAATTATTGGCGTGCCTAAATAAATGGAAATCTGCCATAAATGATTAAAACTATATTGATAGTGTATATTTTGACTTCAAAAAAGCGTTTGATAATGTCTCGCATATAAAACTGTTAATAAAATTAAAAGATATAGATATAGCTGGTAATATATTAAAATGGATAGAATGTTTCCTAACCAATAGGAAAAAATCTGTCAAAATAAATCACTCGTATTCTAAATTCAAAAATGTATTATCAGGGGTGCCTCATGGTTCAGTTATTAGACCTTTACTTTTCTTAATTTTCATTAATGATATAAAGATATAACAATACTAATCTATTAACTGATACAATTAAAATAGATTTATTTGTATATGATACTAAGATACATCTACAATATTATAACCTATCGGATAGAAAACTTATTCAATTAGCAATTAATTCATTTCTATCATGGAGTAAAAATTGGCAATTTGATATAGCACCAGAGAAAACAACTCTAATGTCATTAAATAGTTTTCAATTACCATCTTATTATATAGAATACCAACTAATTAATAACTGCATTTAAAATAAAGTGAGCGATGTTACAATGCCTATAGGCTTATATTACATATACTCGACCTACATTAGAATTTGCCACAACTGTTTGGAATTCTGGTCTTAAAGCAAGACGTTACAATGGACTAACCGATAAGCTTGAGAGTATTTAGAGATTGTTCACAAGGAGGCTATTTGGTACTTGTAGACTAAAATATACTAGTTATAATTAAAGACTAAACTATCTTGGACTAAAATCTCTCGAACTACGGCGTTTTCACAAAGACCTGATTATGACATTCAAGCTATTTAATAATCTATGCAAGGTTGACTACTCTGAAATATTATATTTCACCAAGAAAAATGCTAGAACACGTGACATGACTTAGAACTGCTGGCTACAGTTTACTATAGCCTACTATAGCCTAATATAGCCTACTATAGTAAGTCACGAACAAATGTACATATGAACTATCTAAATAACCGTATAATAAATATATGGAACAGTCTTGATTATGAAACAGTTCATTATCCATCTTTGAACTGTTTTAAATCTCGTATAAATAAAATCAATTTTAATAGATACTTAATAAGTATTACTTATCTATTATGCGATCTATCACTTAATTTATTGTCATATTTATTATTATCTTATTAGCATGTAACCGGGTCATGTAATTCGTAAATTCAGTATCTTTATGTACGATATAGCATGTAAATATTATCTATTCTATCTTAATCTTATGTATTGCGAACGTTTGATATTTATTTTATATATATTAATTTAATTAACTTACTTATTTCCTATTGTTAATCTAGATGTTTACTGTATACTTTAATATTTGTATTTATTTATTTCTTATATAAATTATAGGAATATACATAATTAAATAGTTAAATAATATACCTATATGTTTCCTATTATTCCTACTATATTATAATCAATATCTCTTTCCATCCATAATATATGATGGATGGACGGATATAGGGGAGAATTGAGGGAAGGCGGGAAGGAGGGAAGGAGGGGAGGAGGAGGGAAGTATATAGGGGAGAATTGAAGGAAGGAGGGAAGGAGGGATGGATGTAGATAGGAAAGAAGAAAAGGAGGCAAAGTATCACACACACACACACCTATATGCTAACACAGGCTGGTACTTACCCGGTAAGAAGGCTACTGTAGCGTACATACAGTAGATGAACAGTAATGATGAAACACGAACTAAGAACTGAGGGTTCATGTTCAACTCAATAGAATAATAGAGAACAATATAGCAATAGAGGTATATGTGAAGTGAAGGCCGCGTATCGGTTGTAGCGTATTTTATATAGCGGGTGAGCGGCGCTAATATATGCAGACCGCCACACACTGTGGCGCACAGTCGCACATTTACATAACCTCTGTCAGCCAATCAGATTTACTTGCATGTATATTTCATTACAGCGTTCTTATATATATATATAAATAAATATATATATATATATATATATATATATATATATATATTAATAAACGTATTAATTAATTTCATATACAAAATTTAATAATTTATATTTCATTTAAACACGTCTCAATTAAATATAAATATGTAATAACTGTTGTATAATATATATATAAATAAGAAGAATCGCCCATATTAGAAAATATTACTCTACGCGTATTACTAGAACACTTACTAATGCTCTTGTATTATCTAGAATAGATTACTGTGGATCACTTTTTAGTGACACAAATAGCACCGATATAAAAAAAGTAGACAGGATTATTCGCGCTTCTATACCACTTATTTATAATGTTAATCGCCGCGACCATACGCTCACAGATATGTACCAACATAATATTAAGTGGCTTTCATTTAGAAAGCGATTAAAGCACCGTTTACTATAGTATACTATATGCTATAGCATATATTACTATTATAGCCTAAGTTCCCATATAGCTAATATATATAAATCAGCTAACTACCACCTCTTCAAAATTCGTCGTATAAGAAAAGAATTAACCCGCCCTCTTACAACTGTCCTAATAAACGCACTAGTCCTCTCTCGTATCGACTACTGCTCCTCACTACTATATAATCTCCCTAATACTTCATTATCTCCTTTAAATCGTATAATTCGTGCATCTATACGAACCATTTTCTCAATAAATCGATTCGACCATTCCATTATCGACTCCCACTAACTCATATCCAACTGGTTCCCTCAAAAAAAACGTTCCCTCATACATCTTCTATCACTCGCTCATAAAGCAATATATTATACTTCTCCTCCTTATTTGACTTCCCTACTAACACTAAGACACCCACTGACTTCCTTACGATCAAATGCTGACATTTCCCTAATTTTCCCTCGTGTATCATACCTGAAATACCATAAACGCGCCTTCAGTTATATGTTTCCATCCTTATGGAATTCCCTCCCTGCCTCTATTAGATCAATCCATTCACACCCGTCCTTTATTACACACCTCAAAGCTTACATATCATCGATGTAATATATTCACTTATTTAATCATACAATATTACTATTTTTATAAATTATATTATTTTATCGTTTTGTTTATTTATTTATCTAATTTATTTATCTATTTATTGTTTTCGTTCTATATTGTTATATGCACCTACGATCAGAGCTGGGCACGATACTCGAAAAATGTATAATAGATACAATTACAATTACACACTTTTTTATTATAATAGATACTACTACAATTACTTTAAAAAAAATCATAGTAGATACAATTACAAATACATAATTTTCTTAGTAGATACATCTTAGTAGATACAAATACATTATAATTATATAGAATGTACATAGTATATACACATATTTTTCTAAGGTTCGCAAAATCTTCGCAAAATCTTCGCAAAATCTTTGGTATATAGATATAAATTAAATTTATATATATATATATATATATATATATTCTTCGATATCGATTTGAAAGTACATATCAAGGAACATTAAGGGGGTATCCCACTACAATATTTTAACTTTGAAACTATTTTCTATAAAGTTAACTATAATTTTACTGGGAAACCCCCTTACTTTCCCGCAACTTGCCTGAAATATATTAACTTTATATGGTATCCCATTACAACTTGATAGAAAATGGTTTTAAAGTTACAATATTTCCGGTAAGTTGCCGGTAAATCTTGTAGTGGGATACCCACTTTACACGGAAATAATGTCCGGAAATGTTTTATAGAAAGTGATTTTCTAGCAATTCGTAGTGGGATACCCCCTTTAAAGTTACTATTTTTCCGAAAAGTTGCAGGAAAGTAAGAGGGTACCTACTAAAATTGTAGTTAACTTGCTAGAAAATAACTTTCTACAAATATTTCAGGAAATTTAATTTCCAATTATTTCCGGAAATACTGCTAGTGGGATACCTCCTTTAAAATGACATATTAAATATTTACACCTTATAACGTGTTCTTCAATAGATGATATAGAATACTTTTGTTGATATTTATTGACATTTAATGATGCCCACGATGAATATTTTAGTGTACCAGCGTTTATTTCATCTGAAATTATACTATGAGCCATTACAGACTATAGATAAATATACATTATTACAATATACTATTTTTCAACTAAAAATAATCAGCGACCTTTACTTTCGAATGTTATATAAACATGAATATAGTAATTTATCAAATATACAAAAAATAAATTATTAATATATTATTAATTATTATTATTTAGAATTATCATATTTATTAAAATGATTTTATCTTTCTATATAATATATAATTTTGAATTATAAATAAATTATTATATAAAATATATTATCAAAATAATGTCTATGTTTTCAATAAATGTATATAATGGTTTTTGAGAATAAATCACTATAATAATATTATAACTAATATTGATATATCATAATTTTTAACAATGAATTAATTTCAATATTTACAAAAGATATTTTATTAAAAAATATATATATAATGTATATATATATTAAAATTAATTTATAAAATGATATTATAAAATATTGATATAAAATAAATATAATGACCAAAGAATATATTATTTAATAAAATGTATCTGCTTAAATAATTGTCTTAGTAGATACGTATCGTAGATACTATTTATGACTAATAGATACGATTACAAATACTTTTTTAATTTTTATAATAGATACAAATACAAATACAAATGTATCTACGATACTGATTTTTTGCCTTAATAGATACTGTATCGGCGATACTGCCCAGCTCTACCTACGATGGGTGGCCACACCTATGATAAGTGCTAATAAACCTTATAATCAATCAATATATGCTTAGAATAAAAAACATTATCAATAGGTAAGCCTGGATATCTCAACAATCTTCTGAAACGTCGAGTGATATTGACACATATCAGAACATCGGATGCTATTCTGTTAGAAGGAGGTACTACTCGAAATGCTTTCAATACTCGTGCCTTTTCCTTCGTTGTTCCTCGTACATGGAATATTCTACCATACGATCTACGCAATATCCAATCTTCGTATTTTTTTAATATTAAATTAAAGAACCACTTTAACTCTATATAATACCTTTATATTCAGATATAATTTATTTATATATTATTAACTACTAATCTTAAAATCAACTCGTTTATTTTTATTTGTTTTTCGTTAAATAATGTTATACACACGTTATGTTAGACTATGCTATACACCAGTGAGGGTTTCGCTATATTCGGTGTTTTAAATAAACCAATGCATTCATTCATTCATTCATATATATATATATATATATATATATATATATATATATATATATATATATATTACATATATATAGGGGAGAGTGCTCTAATATCGAAATGTACGTAACATCGACATCCTAGAGATCTCCTAAAATATTATTCCAATCAAAAAATAATTAATGTATGAAATGTTAATTAATATAATTCTAATTCATATAAATATAATTTTTTTTTTGAATATTTATATTTTTTTAATTATAAACAAAAAACTGATTTTTTCGGTACAACTCTAAATTTATGAAATTTTTGAAATACAATATCGATTCTCAATCATTTGAAAATTTATATATTTAAATATTTTAAATACATCGTATAGATCTAATTATATTTTACAATATGCCGAAAATATTTTGTATTTTTTATAATTTGTTACAAAGTTATTGACGTTTACATAAGCAACATACATTTTCATAATACCGACACCCTTTAACCAATCAGAATTATTTATTTGTTACATACACTTGGAATTGATTCTACTTGGAATTAAATAGTCTTTCAGAAACTATATAAAACTCCTATGTACGTACAATATTCGCATTATGTAATTTAAAACTTAATATTTATAATATAATATAAAATATTAAATATTTTCGAAAATTAATTATAGGAAAACAACGTATGAGTTGCGTGTGTTAACTAAAAGTAACGCGCATTTAATTCTGATTGGATAGTGGATATTAAATAATATATGGTATATCTAAATATCGATATATTTAGGGTGTCGATATTATTAGCCAAGGTGTCGGTATTCGAGGCAGTGCCTGTAATAATGACACCCCTGTTATCTCAGAGTTAAACAAACTAAATTAAATTTTAAAATAGATATTATATGTATATACCTACTTAATACTTATAGGGGAAAGTAACCGAATACGGACAGTGCCCGAATACGGACACTCTCAGTATCTCAGAAACCATAAATCCTACAAAAAAATTGTAATGAATAAATATTCATAATTATAAAAATAGTCTAAAGTATTTTTTATTTTTGAATTATACAAAATATTGCTAATATATCCAATAAACTGATTTTTTTATTACGTTTTTAAATTTATGAAAAAAAATGTCAACTTAAAATCTTCTCAAGATTATACAAATGTATCCATAAAATATAACACTATATTATTAAAAAATAAAGCATTCTAAAAATTGTTTTTTTAATTTCTATATTTGTTATCAAATATTCATTAAGTTATAAGCATATATCTAGAGGTCATATAAGTTCCTAATACAGACACTCTAAATTTCTTTATACGGACACCCTATAACCAATCGGCGCGCAGCGTATTAACAATTCTGATTTTCATAAAAATCGCGTGCGTTATAATATTAATACCACCAATAAAGCTAGTTCTACAAACATTATTATTTACATACTTAAATTGTATTATTAATTAAAAAATAATAAAAATAAATAAATTATTAACTAATTAAATTACAATATATTTTTTATAAAATTAATTTTAATTAACGTAATTGTAATTTGTATGATTGATTCATCAATAATATATAGTTTATCTAGTGGTATATAGGGTGTCCGTATTATAACACGGAGTGTCCGTATTCGGACATGGGTACCGAATACGGACACCCCCGTTATCTATGGAATTAAAAGATTAAATAAAATTTTAAAATCACAATAATATCTATAATCATATAATATTAATATATTGTAATTTTTGAATAAAAATAATGAGTCATAAAATGTTAAGACCATTTATTGTTAAAGTGTCCGTATTAGGTTACTTTCCCCTACATAAAATTTGAAAATATTTAATTGAGAAATAATAAAGATATGGTGATGTATTGTTAAGGTGTCGGTATTCGAGTACTATCCCCTAATTACATAATAGTTACATAAAATATTTTAATTTATTTATTTCTTAGTTATTTATTTATTCCTATACGAGTAGTTATAATTATAAAATTATAATTTTAAGAGGAATATAAAATAATATTTCGAACACATTTTGTTGATATCTAGATATTTTGAGAACATAATATTATTTATAATATATATATATAGGGTATACGCTTATTGACATTGATAATCTTACTATTAATGGACAGTATTATTATCATCGATGTAAAGAAAGTGGATAAGAAATTGACGAACACAGTGTAAAATGTAAAAGATAGATAGATTTTGATTGGATATTTGTAATATTATAAATATAATACCTTCTTATTTAAATTTAAAAAAATGTTTTATGATATCTTTATCATATTCAAAAAATCGATTATCGCAACAGATCCGTGCTGCTAAAGACTCCGCATACCGCATTGAGCTGCTAAATAATCACCTACCATGTCGAGTCTTAATAGAGCTCGTGCATGCTATAAGATTTCATACCGCATGCCATGTATAATATAATATCTTAGTAAGTATTTCTATCTCATAGTAAGAGTTTACTCCATATCAATATTATGATTATTATTAAATCAATTATAACTTTATTAATTAATCCTCAACGAAATTCAATATCTGGTGTGCAGTATTCTTATTTAATAATTTCAACAAAATAATTAATTTCGAATATTTTGTATTTATTAGAAATATACTACTATATGCCTTTTATTTTTTAACTTATATTGCATTTTATATATTATAATTTATATAGATTTATATATTTTATAAGTATATTTATAGTTATTAAAACTATTAATTATCGTTTGTAGGAAGTTGTTGTACTATTTTAATATACAGTCAACTCCCGATAAGTCGGACTCGTTAGGGACCGGGAAAAGTGTCCGACTTAGCGAGATGTCCGACTTATCCGAGATTAAGAATACCATTCAAATAAGACATGAAATGCGCAGCGCGAGTTAAATGGTTACCGAAATATGGAATTATGCAACAATCAGCAACATAAAATGTTGTATTCAATTATATTACTTACTAAAATTATAATATTCATTATTTAAAGTAAACATTTCTGATAATTTATAAAAAGTCCGACTTATCCAGTATAAAAATCATAAAATTACTATAATATATGTCCGACTTAAAGAAAAGTCCGACTTATCCAACCAACTTATCCGACTTATCCGATTAATTTAACATGGAACTAGATACAAATCCAACCAAACCAACTAAATATGTCCGACTTATCGAGAAGTCCGACTTACCGATAGTTGACTGTATATATATATATGTATTTTATAGTATTTTTATAATTTATTGAAAATATATATACCTCTTTTAGCTAATTCATGTGCTAATTAATATTAATACATTAATAAATATGACAAACGTTATAGTTTGTGAGGATATTTCTATTGTTCGAGTAAAAGAACTACCGTAGTCAATCCAATGGATAGGAAATGTGAACAGCAGTGATGTAATAAGGGTGGACAACGTGACAACTTTAATCTGAGCGACACTGCAGTGTATACACTAGAGAATATATTCTCTAATCATCGGTATGATAATTTATTATTATAATAATGTTATATAATAATAGTATACTATTACTAATACAACTTCTACTACTATTACTACTATAGTATACTACTACTACTACTACTACAGTTTATTGTGTATGTCACAAACCTTAATAATATGTAGCGCAACATTTTATTTTATTGAAATATAATTATGTATATATTTTTATAATAAAAAAAATATATATATAGACATAAACATAATAGGTAATATATTATTTTATATGAGAAACTACACTAAGACAACATAGGAAGGGGAAGGAACCTACACATGAAACGTCTGCAAGTTTCGAGGTGGTAATTTCTTAAGAAATTCGAAGAGGAAAAGTACGGACGGTAAAGTAGGGGAAAGTAACCGAATACGGACACTCTCGGTATCTCAAAAAACCATAAATCCTACAAAAAATGTTTAATGTATAAAATATTCATAATTATATAAATAGTCTAAAATAGTATTTTTTATTTTTTAATTATTCAACATATTGCTGATATATCCAATATCCTGATATTTTTATTACGTTTTTAATTTATGAAAACAAAATTCGACTTAAAACCTTCTCAAGAATATACAAATGTATCGATATAAAATATAACACAATATTATTAAAAAATAAAGCATTCTAAAATTATATATATAATTTCTATATTTGTTATTAAATTCATTAAGTTATAAGCATATATCTAGAGGTCATATACGTTCATAGTACGGACACTCTATATGTTTTAATAGGGACACCCTGTAACCAATCAGCCCGCGGCGTATGACCTATTCTGATTTTCATAAAAATCGCGTGTGTTATAATCATTGACTTGTATTGGGATAATACAAGCCCAATACAAGTCAATGGTTATAATATTAATAACACCAATAAAGCTAAATCTAAAATGTTCATTATTTAGATACCTAAATTGTATTATTAATTAACAAAATAATAAAATAAATAAATTATTAACTAATTAAATTAGAATAAATTATTAATAAAATTAATTATAAATAATGTAATTGTAATTTGTCTGATTGATTCATCAATAATATATAGTTTATCTAGTGGTATATAGGGTGTCCGTACACTGTTAAAAATGATGGTTTTCTAGACTGGTATTTACTGCAGAAAACCATCGAAAGGGTATTTAAAAAAAATATTTATTTAAAACCCTCTAAATGGTATTCTGTGAAACCAACTGTATAAAATCCTCTAAATGGTATTCTAAATTTATACGGTGGAAAACCATATAAATTGTATTCTTAATTTCTACTGTGGAAAACCCTCTAAATAGTATTTTTAATTTCTACTGTGGAAAACCCTCTAAAAGGTATTCTTATTTCTACTATGGAAAACCATCTTCAAAACATTTGGCATTTTACACGACTTAAGTATTATTATTAAGTTTATATAATTGTTTTATTATAGAATAAATAAAATATTATACCTTTTAATTATTTTGAAATATTGATTTAATTTTTATATATGCAAATAAATTAATAATTATTATTTTAAATTAATATTTAAGTAAATATACTGTTTTTAATAAATAAAATATTATTTTAAAAACTAAAATTATGTATGTAATCCTATGTATTTTGCAACATTATCATAATATAATTAAGGTGACTCGTGAACTACAATTTTAATCATAATTATATTGATAATATAAATGGAAATCATGTTGAACTAATTGCCCGATATTGAATATATAGAAATTGCATATTGATTAAATATTGTATCCAATATTAAAATGATTTTATTATTGAATTTAAGTTTTAAATCAAACTTAAATGAAATTATATAATATATAAGTTAATATGTTGCTACGATACTACGCTAAGATACTAATATTTATTTTACATATAAAATTATGTTCAATTTACATCAACAACTTAAGTTATTGATGTAAGTTGAATATTGGGATATTCTTAATTTCTACTGTATAAAATCCTCTAAATGGTATTCTTAATTTCTACTGCAGAAAACCATATAAATGGTATTCTTAATTTCTACTGTGGAAAACCATATAAATGGTATTCTTAATTTCTACTGCAGAAAACCATATAAATGGTATTATTAATTTCTACTGTGGAAAACCCTCTAAATGGTATTCTTAATTTCTACTGCAGAAAACCATATAAATGGTATTCTTAATTTCTACTGTGGAAAACCCTCTAAATGGTATTCTTAATTTCTACTGTGAAAAACCATATAAATGGTATTCTTAAATCCGATAATAGAAAACCCTTAATATGGTATTCTAAAAATGTCACTGCAGAAAACCATCAAAAGGGTTCTATTATAACTTATAATTTATAAGCACACCTTAAATACCATTTATTTTACTGCAGAAAACCATTTACTTATTACAGTGTATATTAACATAGGGTGTCCGTATTCGGACATGGGTACCGAATATGAATACCCCATTATCTATGGAATTAAAAGATTAAATAACATTTTAAAATCACAATAATATCTATAATTATAGATTATAATCATATAATATTAATATATTGTAATTTATGAATAGAAATAATGAGTCTTAAAATGTTAAGACCATTTATTGTTAAAATGTCAGTATTAGGTTACTTTCCCCTATTAACAAATAATTAGTTATATTATTGACTTGTTATTTGTATAATTTTATTTACCTAAATACTATTTATTGCTCATTATCGAGTATTCGGTATTAACAACAACATAGTATTATAATAATATTATATTAATATTATATATTATAAATATATTATATAAATAATAATATAGTAACTCACACACATATTAGATCTAAACTTTATTATTACTTGTTTTCGGTTACTATTATTGTAGCTGATAATTTAAAATGTGGGTGTTGGCTTGTTACTTTGGGCGTGGCTATAGCCAATATCCTGCAAACAATGATTACATTATATAATATTGTAGTTAGTTGTAGTATTGCGTGCGTGTGATCACGTATATCACACGTGGTAAATGCGCACGCAATAAGTTATAAAGTTTATAAATATGAGTAATATGACACATAATCAATTTTACCTAATTTAATTAGAGTATAAGTATATTATAATATTATAATAATATATTTTCAATTTATTAATTGTAAAGATAAATTATATATATAATACTATTATTAAAATTAAAGTAAGTTATTTAATTAATTATAAAATCAATTATAAATATAGAAAACTCGTTAATATATTATTCAATAATTATTATAATAAGTGTATACATTTAACATATAGGATAACACATACCTATATGCTAATAAACACAAGCTTATTAGATTTTATTTAAAAATACAAGCAAATAGTTCTAATTATATTTCTCAAGCTAAATTAATAGTATACCTATTATATATTATTGTATACCCATCATACACCAATCATATACCCATAATACACCCATCATACACCTATGGTGGTATCTATTAGTATTTTAATATACATGTGTTTCTTGAAATTAAAATAGCTGATAGAATTAAAAAATATTTTCCGTTTTTTAAATAATATATAAAAATTACTGTCTTCATGCTGTTCTTAATTACTATTTTATTTTCTAAGCTGTTTAGAATTATTAGCGAGATAAATATATTAGGGTGTTCACATGAGTAAATATGTTGTACAATTTTCGCAAAAAAATGCATACATTTACGATTACACACGTGTGAACACCGCTTGAAAGCCTAAAGGTAAGCCTAAAGTTATGCCTAAAGTTATGCCCAAAGGTTACCCATGTGTTTAGTGACTCTGTCATCACATACATTACATATAGTGTAATACTAAGTTTTAATAGCACATCATCTGCAGCTTATTACATCGGCAGGCAGCATTAAACGTACGGCAACATGTCGCAGTGGATTCACGCTTCTCCCAAAGATCACGGATATTCCTGGGTCATACTTATAGGTTACACTACTAGGCCTACTAGGCCTACATTGTCTGAATATATATATATATATATATATATATATATATATATCTATATAGAATAGGATTTGATTTTAATTTCCTTTAATGACTTTTCCCCTAGTGCAATCCCATATTGTATGGCGACTTGAAGTAATATCATCCTACAGGATATACAACTCATATTAGATATACTGTAACACGGGTGAAGAAAATCACACCATTATATATATATGTATTATAACTCAATGCATACAATACTTGACGAGACAAATGTAATAGCTCCTATTAATCGAGCTTTTTTCTAGTATTTTTGTCACCAGCTAAAATACTATTTCTAAATGTAATCCAACCCGATATAGTTGATGTATACATAGCTATAGCTATTTCTCTATCATCTGATACGACTTTTATGAGTGTATATATTCAAGATTATAGGTATGCACGACATGTATTGCATTACACGTTAGATATAAGTTACCTTATAAGGTGGTGTAATGCCACTTTCTCGCCTTGTTATCACATTTAATATATTTAAACATTATAATATAAAATAACATACGAAATAACAATGTATTATATCGCATACATTACTTAATGATGATTTATGGTATAATATATAATTTTGTTCTATAGATAATTTATAGGTATAATATACAGAACTATATAGATATAAATTAACCTATAGGTATATATAAAATAATATATGAAAATTATGAAAATAATTTGAAATAAATACTTTTCATGTTCTATAAATGTCAACTTAAAAAACAACAAACAAACTAGAATTCGTATAATGTGTATTCCACTATAGTTAGTGAATTTCGTTATCTACCGCAGCGATACCTAATACACTACTAACCTTTACCAACCGAGTAAATACTATGCATATAATAATATCCGGTAGTTATTATGCAATTCGTTATTATCGGTGTATCACTCTCTAGTCTAGGCTAACCTAACCTTAAGTAGCTAACCTTAAGTAGCTAACCTTAAGTAGCTAACCTTAAGTAGCTAACCTTAAGTAGCTAACCTTAAGTAGCTAACCTTAAGTAGATAACCTTAAGTAGCTAATCTTAAGTTGGAACACTCTCCCTACATCCATCCGTACTACACCATTAACTCCAAACTTTAAGAAACTACTGAAAACCCATTTATTTAATCTGAAACATTAACATCAAATATATATGGATGGCCGATTACTTTATAAGCACAATTCGCAGTCCGAAAATCGAAACATTTAAAATGTATGTTAAGTTAAGTTAAGTTAAGTGAGTTAAGTTAAGTTAAGTTGAGTTAATTTAAGTTAAGTTAAGTAAGTTAAGTTAAGTTAAGTTAAGTAAGTTAAGTTAAGTTAAGTAAGATATGGGTGTCACGTTATAGTAAATTACTGTTGACATTTCAGAATACGCGCTCATAAGTGATATCACTCATGAATATATATTTATATATAATATTGTACCTATTTATTATAATGAAGTTACATAGGACATAAATTATTCGTTAACGATGCTGGTGATGAATTAGAAGATCCAGTTAATATGGGCCAATGCTCAAAATAATAATTTTTAAAATCACAAAATAACGTATACGTATACGTATATATATATTAGGCTTTTTATTTTATTTTGAAAACTTTATATCTTAAGACTTAGGGGCCCTAAGTTATATATTTTAACTATAGTTTATAATCAGATATAAATTATAAGTATATTTAAATTATAAAATATATTTTATATAATTTAACTATTTAAAACTATACAAGTATAACATATATACGTATATATATATATATATATATATATATATATCGTATACGTATTTAATAAATTGAATAATATAATGTTAAAAAGATGTTGCGAAGAATAATATATAGATAAAAAAATCCCTTTAGATAAATATTTCATGTTACTATATATTTTATATAATATGATATTCATTAAATATATACCAAATATAAAATATGAATCATACATTATGTTGGACATTAACATATTTTGAAGTTGGCTCGAAATAACTCAAAATAAGAATTATTAAAAGCCAAAAATAGCCTATTTGTGTATTGGTGATGAACTTTCGCCTACCATAATCATACCTTTGTATTACGCAATATCTTTTTTATTGTTTACACTTATACAACGCATATTATACGTCTATATAGACTATATAATGTGTAGCTAAACGAATATCATTAATGTAGAGTAATATACAAGTTTACCTAGTAGGATTATAATAGGTGAATTATCCCGTGACATTCTCTATTAGACACGTCCACTTGACGTCGTCCAGTATAGATGAAATGTAATGTGTTATGTATATAGAAATATTGTTTATAACTTTACAATTGAAAATTATAGTTATGTCAGGGAGCACCTGATTATATATTATAGTATATAGGGTAATGATCATGGGTCCTACCTTCGCGCACTTAAATATACAAGGGAAAAGTACAACACATGTACAGGACACTCACACTTTAAACTGTGTTTATAGTTTAGCTTATTTTATTAAAGTATATTAATTATTAGCATCATTACCAATTCTATAATTTTATATTAGTTAAAATAAAATAAAAATACATATAATATATATATATATATATATATATATATATATATATATATATATATATATATACTATTGTTTAGGTTAAATAATTTTTATAATATTTTATAATTAATTTAAATTATTGGTATTATAAAATATAATTTATAATGGGTAGTAGTACCTATATCTATATATATATATATATACTACTATATTAATAAGAATATATTGACATCTATGTTCACATGAAATGAAAGATAAATTATTCTAGAATTAATTTTTATAATAAAATGGTTCGGATAATAATTATACAAATTCTGAAAATATTCTTCCCTTAACCGCATCATTACTTATAGTGTATAACAACTGTACGTTATATGGGGTATTCGTTGTATGGGGTATTCGTTATATGCTTGTATTATGAAACTAGTTACATCATCACACATGGGGTTGTTACCGTTTCGTGATTAACGAGTTTCAGTAGTGTTCTATAGACGTGCTGTAGACGCTTCTGTGTGCGCATGTCAGCCACATCATCAGTGTGACTTTGAGACGTGCACGTACATACACTGTACATCACTCTCTATCTAGACGATGATCATGATGATAATGATGATGAATTGTCAACTCTTCGTTGGCGGTGTTTCTTTGTTATGTCGTGTTAATGCATGTAATGATCACATGGTAATAGCGGAGTGATTACGGCAACATATATCTACATCTCGGTAGGTGGGCCGCCGGATCTATTATGTCCCAGGGTGGGGGGTTTTGAAAATAAGTAAAATAAGTATAATTTATCAACTAAATACTAGCATGTAATTATTGTAAAATAGATCTTGTAACATATATGTGTATAACATTATATATAATAGAGTGCACCTTGTGATTTATTTTAAATGTTAGAACATCTAATTATAATTATACTGAGTTAATTAACAAAAGATGAAATTTATAATGAATATATCTGGAATAATTTAAAGGAATGTGTATGTAATAACAAGAATAAATACCAAAATAGTGTATATATGTATTATGTTATACTTATAAAATGTCTTCTAAAATTATTTCTTTGGAAACAATTCTTTAATCAATTTATTGTCGTCAATATAATCTAATATATCTTGAAATTCAATGCAGATATCCAATATTTTTATTTGTGTTGTGACCTTAACCACATCTTCAATATTCTTAACATATAAAAGCTTCTCTCCTAGGACACTGACATACTTTGTTGTACCATCAATTATTTGATTAATGTTGTTGTTTCTATACAAATAATTAATATTAAATTAATAAATCTATAAGATACTATTCTTCCAGATTCTTTTTAAATATTTTCTAAATAAAGGTGATCATTTGTTCGTTTTTTCTGTACTGTATCGATTAACATATTAATGAGTAAAAAACATCTTCATTGAGAGTAGATTTTGATCCTATTACATTATTCTAAGAAAACATATTTTAAAACTTATACTTTTAATATATTTATAAATATATATTTTTGTAATCAATAATAATTATTATAAACTATATGTAAAACTAACCAATTTTTCTAATTAACTGAATATATCAAATTCTATATTTAATGAAATATATGTAGATTATATGTTTCTAGTGGAGTATTCTTATATGAATATGATTTGCGATTTATTCTGAACTATTTACGCTTACCATCGTAAATATTCTAAAGCATTTATAATATCTAAATAGTTATTCAAGACTGCTGATATAGCCTTACATCTGAATGTTCAGTGGAGAGTGGACAGTGTCCACCTTATAAGACACATTGATTTGAATCTGGTGTTATCATTATCAATAGATTGTTATAAATATCTAAATTTTCCAGATTTAATAAAAAACATATTTTAACACCAATATCATTCACTATGGATGTTTTACAAGAGAAGCATGTGCACTGCACATTGTGCAGCTTTACATTGAGCAACACATTTACAAACATAATATATAATCGATGAGAACTACAATGTGTGTAAAGGGGTATCCCACTACCAGAATTTCCGAAAATATTTTTGGGAATTTTTCTAGAAAGTGATTATCTATCAAGTTGTAGAGGATAACCCAATTAAAGTTACTATATTTCTGGTAAGTTACCGGAAAGTAATGGGATATCTCACTACAATTGTAATTAACTTGCTAGATTATAACTTTCTAGTAAACATCTCCGGAAATACAGGTAATGGAATACACCCTTAATATTCCAAAGGTTGTTCTTTTTGTACCAGGGCTTGTGTTCCTTTATATCAGCTGACATATTCACGCTTAAATCATAACATTGTCCACGTAAATTAGATATAGATAGACCGAGACGAATAATGATATTTTCAGATTATTTGCAATAGTTTCGCCAGTACTTGATGTAGGATGAATAAAATCCTATACATTTTTAATAATTTTATTTAAAGTTTTAATTAACAAATATAAACAGTTCAATTTATGTATAAACTTATAAACAAATAGTGAAATAGAGTATTTTTCTTAATTATAAATAAAATTTAATTATAATATATTATAAATTGTATTATATTTTGTAATGAATAAGCAAATATTATAGATTATAAATATAAAATACATAGACATTTGAGCTATAATGCTTCACTCTAATGTCTATGATAACATTATTAATATCTGCTAACAGATAATTATCTGATTATTTGATTATAATCATCAGAGAGATTATAATAATATACAGAAAAAATGCTTCATTTTACCTAAATCGCAGGGGGGGTTATAGGTATCAAAACCCCTCCATTATTTTGCCAGGGGGGTTTGCAACCCCCCAAACCACCCCTGTTCCGGCGCCCTGATTCGGTGGGCAGAAAGTGGTTCCGCAGTGCATGTAAAAAGTGGATACGTGATTGATATTTGTATCGGTAAATTAACAAAATATCATCGGCGATATTGATTAAACATATTATATAGATCAATTAACATAGTAGTATTTTACCAATATAGATCTATAGGTGACACCTATATATTACTTATCTATGCAGAGCTGGGCAGTATCGCCGATATAGTATCTATTAAGGCAAAAAATCAGTATCGTAGATACATTTGTATTTGTATTTGTATCTATTATAAAAATTACAAAAGTATTTGTAATCGTATCTATTAGTCATAAATAGTATCTACGATATGTATCTACTAAGACAATTATTTAAACAGATACATTTTATTATATCATATCATTTGGTTATTATATTTATTTTATATCAATATTTTATAATATCATTTTATAAATTAATTTTAATATATATATATTTGTTAATAAAATATGTTTTGTTAATATTTAAATTAATTCATTGTTAACAATTATGATATATCAATTATAGTGATTTATTCTCAAAAACCATTATATACATTTATTGAAAATAAAGACATTATTTTGATAATATATTTTATATAATAATTGATTTATAATTCAAAATTATATATTATATAGAAATATAAAATCATTTTAATAAATATGATAATTCTAAATAATAATAATTAATAATATATTAATAATTTATTTTTTGTATATTTGATAATTTACTATATTCATGTTTAACATTCGAAAGTAAAGGTCGCTGATTATTTTTAGTTGAAAAATAGTATATTGTAATAATGTATATTTCTCTATAGTATGTAATGGCTCATAGTATAATTTCAAATGAAATAAACGCTGATATACCAGCGTGTGTATAACCAATGTATACACTAAAATATTCATCGTTGGTTTCATTAAATATCATTAAATGTCAACAAATTTATTCTATATCATTTATTGAAGAACACGTTATAAGGTAACACGTTGTAAGTATTTAATATGTCCTTTTAAAAGGGGTATCCCACAACCAGTTTTTCTGGAAATAATGTCCGGAATTGTTTGCTAGAAAGTTATTTTCTAGCAAGTTAACTATAATTTTAGTTACTTGTTACCAGTTACCTAATTCGTTTAAGCACTTCCATCAACTACTTTATGGAAGTTTTCGTACGTGCTTTTTAATGTATTTATTGAGAAAACGGCATGTTTTGAGATTTAAATTGAGTATTACAGTTGAGTCAATTGACCGGATATGGTGAAGTAGATCATTCCATATTTTTGGAGCATGGACGGAGAAAGATTTATGTTGGGCAGATGTTAAATATGATAGAACTGGAGTTTTTAATTTGAATTTGTTTATTTTTGTTGTTGTAAATAGTTATGTTGGGAAGTTAGTAAGTTGGCGAGATAGTCTGGTATGTTATAGTGAGTAGATACATGTATGATGAGTGAAATATTATAAATTATACTGGATTTTATTGGTAGCCAATGTAAGTTGGTTCTTAGAGGAGATATATGTTGTCTGGAATGTTTAGCTATGTTGAAAAATATATAAATCTGATAGCTGTGTTTTGAAGGCGTTTATTTATTAGATTGTGAGGAGGCATATATGTCCCTATAGGGATAGGAATTATAGTAATCAATGTGGGGTAGAATGAGGGATGTAGCGAGAAGATTGAAGTATTAAAATTAATGAAGGGTATTATTGTTCGTAAGTTTTGTAGTATGTAGTTAATTGACTGTGATTGTGATTTAGTCGGAATGTGAAATTTTAGTGTTGGGTCGATTAATATAGGTACCAAGAGTTTTTACTTTATTAGCATAATAAATACTCAAATTGTTAATGGTAATTTGTGGTGAAAGGAATATAGTAGTAGATGTTTTAATATTCAATTTCATTAATGATTCAGTTTTAAGACAGTTTAGTGATACGGAGTTGTTGGTGAGCCTGTTATGTATATCAGTAATACAGTTGTTAAGTAAATGTATTGCATTGTTAGGGTCTATCAATCTACAGTGTAATATGTCATCTGTATACGAGTGATAGTCGACTATAGATCTATAGTGGGGGTATTTGTCAATAATTTTAAATAAGGGAAGTAGATTGATATTGAATAGGAGTGGACCAAGAACAGACCTTGAGGTACTCCATGAGTAACTTTACGAGGTTTAGAAATTAGTGAATTTATGCTAATTTGGTAAACAAATGACCAGTTAGGTATGATATGAACCAATCGAGTGAAGTACCACATATTACGATAGATGATAGTCCATTTATAAGGATATTATGGTCAAGGGTATAGAAGGAAGCTGATAAATTAAGGATAATGTAGTGAGTTATCCCATTACTTTCCGACAATTTTCGGGAAATATAGTAACTTAAAAGGGGTCCCACTACAACTTGCTCGAAAATCACTTTCTAGAAAAAATGTCGGGATATTATTCCGTGTAATGTACTTTGATATGTACTATCAAATTCGACATCGATGAATATATATATATATACATATATATTATATGATATAATATATATCTATATAATTTATAAATCTATATGTTTATATATATTTTATATAATTATAATGTATTTGTATCTACTAAGATGTATCTACTAAGAAAATTCTGTATTTGTAATTGTATCTACTATTATTTTTTTTAAAGTAATTGTATTTGTATCTATTATAAGAAAAAAGTGTGTAATTGTAATTGTATCTATTATACATTTTTTGAGTATCGTGCCCAGCTCTGCTTCTATGTATATCTATTGATTTGAATTATATATTTCAATAAAATATATTTTATTAGGACACATTTTTAAAATTTGTATAGTGTGTTATTTTCAATTCAAATTCATATAAATACCATAAACCGAAAAATGATGTGGAATGTTGATATGTTATTATTATGAATGTTACTATTATTTTTTAAAATGAATAATTTTTATAATTTTTTTTGGTGTGAAAGAATCTTAAGTCTAAGGTCTATGATTAGTGAAATTGATGCGATCTTTCATATGATATTTGTATGTGATTATTTCAAATATTTAATAAAATATATTTGTATCTAAAAATATCTATATTTGTTACCACAACACATACAATGTGACATAACATGTGTATAATATTAGAACTAGAAGGTAATATATTATACATAAACTATATATAGGATGTTTACAACTTTCACAGGATGTCATTTAGTAAATCTTATAGTTCCTGGAATCATTTGGAAATCATTCGGAATATTATTCATACCGATCCAGGAACATTTTCTCGCTACGGCTACTCAGCTTTATTTCATATCCTCTCTGCTCATCGGACTCGGCTTTCTACTAGGTTATTACACAATATATATATATATATATATATATATATATATTTATTTATTTATTTAATCACACATATAATAATAGCGGATACAAATGGACCCTCAAGAAGTCATAGAATTATACATGTTATAAATAACTTTGAGGGACCCTGAACAATACAAAACAAATAGTAACATTTTTTTCTTGTGTTTTGATTTATCGTTTATTAAGTTCTTGATAAACACAAGAGAAAAACAAAAACTGCCTGGAGTCGAATCCGGGACCTCTGGCTTACTAGCTATATATATATATATATATTAATGTGCATGAACGTTATTATTATAATACTATTTTCATATTTAGGAATTTCTAAGGTAATTAAATAATACTTTCTTATTATGAATTATAAAATTTCCTGAATCCCATTTGCTTAATACGGCGCTAGTTTATACTTATTTGTATAATATACGTACTTTGATAAGTTTCCTTTCACTGTAAAATGTTCACATAGAAACCATACTGATATATTCTAGACTCTATAAAATAGTTGAAGTCAATAAATATGTAGTACAGTTTTCGTGAGGTTACTAATGTCTATCGCATAACATTCGAGAGATTAAATATATGTTATATAGTATATTTACTTTTATAAAACTAGATCGTTCTTCTCCTATTATTATCTCTACTTGTTGTTGTAATCTTGTTAGCATAATTATTAGCATCACTTGCTTGAATAACTGATAGGCTTATCGTACCATAATTAGTGCACATATGTATACATATGTTACTTATAAGTAGGAGGTACAGGTGATAATTATGAATTTGTTCTAGACTCTTGGCCATATCCCAGTTTATCAATTCTACAATCGTATTTTATTAAGTACGTTTAATACTGATTCACCTCTATATACTACTAGTTCTGCAGTAATGTTGTCTATCCAATAATGTTGGCAAGATTTGCAATTCTTCAAGGGTTTTATAACTTCTATTACTTCGGCTTTAAGTATTCTATTATCAGCATTTTCTTCCGCATCCTCTGCTTCATCTTCATCAGTATATTAATTTAGTATATTATTGTATCCTCTATACTAGTAATTATAGAGTTTACTACAATATTAAGTCATCTATTGTTGATATCTTTTTTATAAGTAAGGTAATTTTCTGTCTACTATTGAATTTATTTACTATTCGTGAAATTTTTCGTGAGATTTCTTCTTGATAACTTTACCTAAATCATATATTTTATTTATTTTATAATTACTGCTGAAGGAATATTCTATTTCTTGACACCAGTAATCTAGTACATTTTTCTTCTATTCTTTCATGATTTTCTTTATTAGTTTGATAATATTTCTGTATATTAATTATTTGAACTTGGCTACGATTTGGTTGCGGTTAGATTACGTCTTATATCACATAACTCCAATATTTCTTCAGCTATTAACGTTGTAGTTTAACTCTATATAGCCCTATGCTTGATTTACCACAACTAAGATGATGTCATTGAAGTGTTTGTAATCATTTCACCTTCTTTATCATTACACGTAATAATATATTAAGCTTTTCTACCAAATTAGACTGATAACTATAGTATATTTCTTCATATTTCAACTTGTCTATATTATATTTCTTTCGATAGCTCTTTTTTCAAAATATTTTTGAGACAGATTTTAAATTACATCATAGCCAAATCATGATCGCTTCCTATATCGGATTTATTAAATATCCTCGTTCTAATGGTATTAATACCTGACTTGAAAGGTTTTTTATCCATGATATAATATATTTAATTGTGTACTTGTTTGGGATGTTACATGTATGTATACTTATTGCTTTGGGTTTCTTAAAATTATTGACAAAAATGATATAAGTATAGATTGTAAATTCTAGAAGTCTTGGTCCTCAATTATTATATGATTTAATCAGCCCAGTACCAGATAAAATCTCCTCGCATGTTAGAATTTCAATCTCATTGTATGATCATGATATCTTTATTCTATAACTATAGTTATTGTATTTACTATGTTATAATTAGAACTGTTCAATATACTCATCATCATAAGCTAATTTCGGGCATTTATATATAGTATTATCAGAGATTTTCCGAAGGATACTTCCAAAATCACTGGTATTATCATGATATTTAAATATTTAGCTATTAGACATTGAATTCCTATTCTGCTTGATATCAGTTTGAAATGTCCTATATCTGTAACCTTTATAATATGATGGACCAATAAACCAACATCCAACAGTTTTAGGGACGTATTACTTCTTCTATGTTGTAGAAATCACGTGACCTTCGACGGTTTATGAATCACAACTTAGTATCCATCTTGTTTCACATACACATATGATATGTACTAATTATAATTATTCATATCATGAGAAAGTCGTTAATCTTGCAATCTGGTATCATTTTTTGATGTTCCATATAGGTCCTATGATTATATTTTATATTTTACATTTTATTTATTTCATATATGATAATAAATAATTTCTCATTTAATCGAATTGGTGTACTCATGAGTATACTTGCAAGTATACAATTTACTATATTAGATTGTACAAAACCGTCCTTATGTATAGCGAATTATGCCAGGTGATTCCACGGTGGACTGAGCTGATATGAAAGTTGTATTATTATTTTTATGATGCTTATATTGGAAACAATAATCCGGCGAGTCCCTTACCTCTCGTGATTTATCCAACCACAAGAAGTAAGACACAACTACAATACAAAAAAAACAGATTGATTCAATGAATATAATTCGGCATGCCTAGTTTTGTGTAGACCCATTATTTACTATAGCTATACATACAATAGCGGGTGTCATATGACATGCCCTTAAATCTCGAAAAAATATACTTTAAAATAAAATTAACTATGTTATGTATTATGAACATTATTATTGACAGATAATTTGTATCAGTTAAATACTAAACATGAAATAATAAATAGAATAATCTTAATTATTAGAATAAAATATAAGATTATTAATAATAATAATAATAATAATAATAATAATATATATATAGTAAATATGCATTTTGATATTTATAATATATATACCTATATATAGAATGCATAATTACTTAATAATTAGTAATTGTACGACGTACAATGTACGTGCACGTGATGTGATTATAGTGTTATGATCGCAATCTCTCGTTGCCAGGCCCAGTGGCCAACATCCTGGTGAACAGATACAACACGAGAACAGTGGCGCTCCTGTCGGGCTTCCTCCTATTGACAGGATTTGTGTGCAGTGCGCATGCGTCTAGTCTGCCCGTGCTGTACGTAACGTTCGGAGTGTTCATAGGTTAGACGCAGTGCATAGATTTACGTAGTGATATCTAATAACATCTATTTACTTGTTATATATATATATATATGTGTGTGTGTATGTAGGGGAAAGTAACCGAATACGGACAGTGCCCGAATATGGACACTCTCGGTATCTCAGAAACCATAAATCCTACAAAAAAATTGTTGATGAATAAAATATTCATAATTATATAATTAGTCTAAAAAAGTATTTTTTATTTTTTAATTATTCAAAATATTACTGATATATCCAATATCCATATATCCAATATCCAATTACGTTTTTATATTTATGAAAAAAAATGTTAACTTAAAACCTTCTCAAGAATATACATCGATATAAAATAATATAACATTATATTATTAAAAAATAAAGTATTCTAAGATTACATATATAATTTCTATATTTATTATCAAATATTAATTAAGTTATAAGAATATATCTAGAGGTCATGTAAGTTCCTAGTACGGACACTCTAATGAGTTCACATCTATAGATGTCTTAATACGGACACCCTGTAACTAATCAGCGCGCAGCGTATGAACTATTCTGATTTTCATAAAAACCGCGTGTGTTATAATATTAATACCACCAATAATGCTAAATCTAAAATGTTCATTATTTAGATACCTAATTGTATTAATAATTAAAAAAATAATAAAATAAATAAATTATTAACTAATTAAATTAGAATAAATTATTAATAAAATTAAATATAAATAATGTAATTGTAATTTGTATGATTGATTCATAAATAATATATAGTTTATCTAGTGGTATTTAGGGTGTCTGTATTACAAGACAGGGTATCCGTATTCGGACACGGGTACCGAATACGGACTCCCCTGTTATCTATGGAATTAAAAGATTAAATAAAATTTTAAAATCACAATAATATCTATAATCATATAATATTAATATATTGTAATTTTTGAATACAAATAATGAGTCATAAAATGTTAAGACCATTTATTATTACCTTACCTTACCAGGTCGAGCTTGCTCGGCATTTCATAACACGTAATTTCTATTCATTTCTATCATTCATTGCAGTCGGAAGTTCTTCTATCTTAAGCATTGTGTCTTCTTTTAACTGATCTATATATGATTTCCTGGGCCTGCCACGGGATCTCTTACCATGTTTTGGGTTCCATAGTAGTAGATCACTAGCCAGTTCATCCTTACTCCTCCAACAATGTCCTGCGAAACTTAGTCGTTGTTATCTAATAGTGTAGGATATTTTCGGGATGTTCTTATATAGTTCTTCGTTAGTCAGGTGTAGATTCCAATGATTGTTTTTAATAGCTCTTAGCATCCACGTATATGTTCCATCAATTTTTCTCTCCATAGCTACTATCATTGTCCAGGTTACGGATCCGTAGACTAGAACAGTTTCTACAGCACCTCTGATGAAATTTATTTTTAGGTTTTCTCTAAGATTTGATTTCCATATTATATTTAAGTTGTTTAGTGCTGCCCATGCCTTCGCAATTCTAATATTTATATCATGTTCTGTAGATCCTATATAACTTCCAAGGTATTTGAAATCATCTACTTTTTTAATATTTTCTCCGTTTAAACTCTTAATAATCGATGTTGTTTTCTCATTTTGGTTAAAACTCATGTATTCCGTCTTTCCTGAATTTATTTTTAGACCAATTTCGTTTGCTTTCTCTTCTATTAAAAGTAATAGAGTATTTGCTTCTGATAGGTCGTTTGTTGTTAGAGCAATATCGTCCGCGTAATCTGCATCTGTGATACTTACTGCTGGATATCTACTGCTCTTCCTTTTCGAAATAGTGAAACCTAGTTCTTTATTGCAATCCAGGGAATTATTTAGAATATAGTCAAGGCATATTATGAATAAGAAAGGAGCAAGTGTATCACCTTGTAGTACACCGGTTGTAATTTCAAAGAAAGGTGTGTCACCGTCTGGTGATCTAACCATGGACCGAGTGTTTTTGTATAGAATGTATTATTAAAGTGTCCGTAATAGGATACTTTCCCCTATATGTATGTGTGTATATGTCACATATAATATGTGTATGTATATGTGTGTGTGAATTTTACTTTAGTACCTAAGTGTTATAATCATTAAATATAATTACCCTGATATTATTTTTAATATAATAAGTCATGGGTGTTTTTACGTTCTTATTAATATACGTAAAATATTCCGGTATACATAAATATTTGTATATGTATATTAATATTCTGGTATTACTTTGATAAGGTATCGGATCAGGGCTAATCTATAGTCCGGCCATCATTCTGGTTGGGGAATATTTCACCGAGAAAACAGCTCTTGCAAACGGAATAGCATTTGCAGGAACTGGAATTGGTGGCATATGTTTTCCTGTGTTAATAAGATACTTTCTCAGCGAGTACGGGTTAAATGGTACATTCAATATAATAATAATAATAATAATAATAATAATATTTGTTAAAAGAATTTGTGTTTGTTTTCTGTTTTATTTTCTTGTTTATAATATCTATATGCTTATTCCTCTTAAAGAGATTCAATATATATATATATATATATATATATATATATATATATATATGTAATATATATTATATTAATAATAACAATAACATATTTTGGAATACATGCCTGGGTAGAAGAAGACCATGCTTATCGAATATTATGTCTAAAATTAGAGTACGATGAATACAAAATAAATAATATATATATATACACATTCAATAACAAAACTAGAATAAAACTTTAGATGTATACCTAACCTATAAATAACCCTTACACCTATATATGCCGATAATCATATACAAAAGAAATACCACAACAAAAAGAAATACACAATGTTACAATATCGTGACACATTTCAGAAAGTGAATTCGCTAAGTCGATTGTCACATGACCTGACCAAACACTATAGTGCTGCAGTGTTGCAAGTGTAACTATTACTCCCATAGATGAACTTATAATACCAGTTATATACCATGTTTCCAACATATATGAAACACCTTACCAGCGGCATCCACAAATACACATTGTCTTAGTTTATACAATACATAGTGAATATATTAGATTTATATACCGATATTTATATATGAAGCTTATTCTTTGAAAACAAATTTAATATTATCTAAATATTAATATTATTAATGGTATTATATTTTTTGAAATTCTATTAATTCGTATTTATTTTCGTGTTCATTTTTATTCTAATTATTTAATATTCATATATATATATATATATATATATATATATATAGATATATATATATATGTGTGTGTGTATGTATGTTTCTGATTTACATTGTCGAATCATACAACAGGTACCTTATTGATATTGGGCGGCCTTACTTTCAACGTTTGCGTGACGGGAATGTTGTTCAGACCTCACATTTTCTATAAACCTAGATACCTACATAATATGAAAATGAATAGAAATAAAATAGAAAAAGATACTAATGCATACCATTACAATGCTGCATATATCGAAAGCGAAGGTGAAACGTTAGTATCGGTTAACATGAAATCAAATGTCATCAAATAATAATTATAATTGTAATATCAAATTATTACGTCATTTTTTTAATAATAATAATGTAATGTATCATTTTACGCTGAGAGTATGTTAAACTCAAAGGCGATCATTAAAAAATATAGTTTATAAAATATGCTTTATTGATATAGTTTGAATGAATATTGAAATATAACATTATTGACGCTAGGCATGGTAATGGACACAATATGATACCATACATGTAATATAGAGATTATTCGTCGACTCTAGGCTCTCTCTCTTATAGGTATATTTCAAAGTATAGTTTATATATAATCAAATTTAATAAGATTATATTTTTTTATAAACGTGATTTATATTAATTCATGGAGTAACTATAATATACAACTTAATACTTTATTGATTAATTATATGAAACTTATTATATGACGATAGATAGTATATTAGAATATTAGATATTTTATCTTAAAATATTATATTTAAATATTAAAAATAAATAAATAAATATTTGTAATTTATAAATATATGAACAAATTATAATTCGTGTATATAAAAATAAATATACTTTCTACATTCAGAATGTAAAACACATAAGTATATAAATATATTTTCGATTATAATTATTAAAATGTATATATTTGTATTACATTTTTTGTAATTATTATAATAATCATAGGATATTAACATAAGGTATAAATGATTATGTTCGATATTTTATAATTGAATAATAACTTGTAGAATGGAAAATATTATTAAATGTTAGACACAATATTTGTATTCAAAAATTACAATTTATTTATATTATATGATTATAGATATTATTGTGATTTTAAAATTGTATTTAATATTTGTATTCAATAGATAACGGGAGTTTCCATATTCAGTACCCGTGTGTTATAATACGGCCACCCTATAGGGACACCATATATATATATATATAAACTATATAGTATTAACGAACCAATCAGATAAATTAAAATTTCATTACTTATAATTAATTTTATGAATAATTTAATATAATTTAATTAGTAATTAATGTATTAATTTTTATTATTTTATTAATTAATATTTACAAGTGAAATACCTAAATAATAACATTATTAGATGTAGCTTCATTGATGGTATTAATATTATAACGCAGTCTATTTTTATGAAAATTAGAATAGTTCGTACGCTTTGTTAGTTCATTAGTTTATCTAGTGATTGTGTGTCCGTATAGGGTATATATTGGGTGTCTATATAGGGTTTCCGTATTATAATATAGGGTTTCCGTATTCGGACATGGGTACCGAATACGGACACCCCGTTATCTACGGAATAAAAAGATTAAATAAAATTTTAAAATCACAATAATAACTATAATCATATAATATTAATATATTGTAATTTGTATATAAAAATATTGAGTCATAAAATGTTAAGACCTTTTATTGTTAAAGTGTCCGTATTAAAGTTACTTTCCCTAGTTGATTACTTCATTTTACTTAATCATTTTTCAATTTAAATATACATAATTTTTAACAAATCATTCAATATGATTTAATATTATTGTTACTACAAATGTTCGCACTTGGTAACGTTTTTTTAATTAATGAGTTATTTTTAATAACGTATTATTAATAGTTTTTTAATATTTAAAATTAAAGACTAATAAATGAATACGCGACATCGTAATCACTAAATAAAGTACATTTCCCATTGTTATGAGTCATAACTTATGACACACATATCATTGCCGACGTCAATCTAATATCTAGGAAAGGATCACAAATAATAGAACGCGTAGAACCATGTCAACATAAAGAAATACAGACAATGCCTAATAAGAGTTCTGCTGCTTTTGAGTGGTATCTACTGAAATATCCCACTCTCATACTGTACGGAATCACGGGAGGACTTTCCATCGTTTGCTACTCAGGTTTGATATGAGCATATATATTTATACACCAAAAGATCAAACATTATATATTATATAGTGGGGAAAGTCTCCAATTACCGTCCTGTTCCAAATACCGACACCTCTCGTATATCAGTAAATATAAGAGATATAAAACTATATTAAATACGCGAACTATTAGTAATGTAATGCTAAATATGAATATGTATATTGTTTTTCACAATATTCAATCCTACAATTGTTATTTGATAAAAATGTAATATTTTGGTTTTATTTTTTAAATATTTGAATAGGGGAAAGTAGGAAAGTAGAAACCTAACCTAATACGGACACTTTAGCAATAAATCGTCTTAACATTTTATGACTCGTTATTTTAATCAAAAATTACAATATATTAATATTATATGATTATAGATATTATTGTGATTTTAAAATTTTATTTAATCTTTTAATTCCATAGATAACGGGGGTGTCCGTATTCGGTACCCTTGTCCGAATATTAACACCATGTGTTATAATACGGACACCCTATATACCATTAGATAAACTATATATTATTGATGAATCAATCAGACAAATTACAATTATATTATTTATAATTAATTTGATGAATAATTTATTCTAATTTAATTAGTTAATAATTTATTTATTTTTATTACTTTTTTAATTAATAATACAATTTAAGTATCTAAATAATAATAATTTTAGATTTAGCTTTATTTGGTGGTATTAATTTTTATGAAAATAAGAATAGTTCATACCCTGCGCACTGATTGGTTATAGGATGTCCGTATTAAGACATCTAGAGTGTCCGTATTATGAACGTATATGACCTCTACATATATGCTTATAACTTAATGAATATTTGATAATAAATATAGAACTTATATATATAAATTGTGGAATACTTTAGTTTTTAATAATATAGTGTTATATTTTATATCGATACATTTGTATATTTTTGGAAGGTTTTAAGTTGACATTTTTTTTCATAAATTTAAAAACGTAATAAAAAATCAGTTTATTGGATATATCAGTAATAGTTTGAATAATTAAATAATAAAAAATACTTATTTAGACTATTTATTTAATTATGAATATTTTATTCATTAAACATTTTTTTGTAGGATTTATGGTTTCTGAGATATCGAGAGTGTCCGTATTCGGGCACTTTCCGTATTCAGTTACTTTCCCCTAATAACTTTTTTCAAATCATTGTAAATATTTTATTAATTAAGACAACACGTCTGCTATGCATAATGTAGTAGATTAACTAAATGTTCATAAACATTATAAAACTAATTTAATTTGAATAAGCATTAATAAACATATCTTAATTATAGTAACCCATATGATTTGCCTATTACCGATCCCCTAAATTACTTTTATATCGACCCCCTTAATACCGTTTGTGAGATAATAAAGTGTTAATGGGTAGGTGTGTACTTGTGAAGGGGAGAGTGCTCTAATATCGACATGCACGTAATATCGACACCCTATAGATCTCCTAAAATATAATTCCAATCAGAAAAAACCTCTTCCCTAGTTATTTGATGATGTGTTCAGCACGTTTGATCAACATCCCAAATATTGCTTTATTATTATTTTATTTACTTTCGGTGTGTGTAAATCACAACTTATTTATATTTTCTAACTATTATTTATATATTTCTGTCATTATTATTTATTGTTATCCATCGTTTTGATTCTATTCAATAAACTATTATCTATCTATCTATCTATCTAAAATATTTCATGTATGAAATGTTAATCAATATAATTCTAATGCATATAAGTATACATTTTTTTTAATATTTATATTTTTTAATTATAAATAAAAAACTAATGTTGTCATTACAACTCTAAATTTATTAAATTTTTGAAGTACAATATCGATTCTCAGTCATTTGAAAATTTAGATATTTTAAATATTTCTATATATTATTAATAACTAAAGTATTCTAAACATTATGAGCATATATACTATAGTTGTTATAAAATATTAATTAAGTTATAAGAATATATATAGAGGTCATATAAATCCTTAATACGGACACTCTAGATGTCTTAATACGGACACCCTATATATAACCAATCAACGCGCAGCGTGTAAACTATTATGATTTTTATAAAAATCGCATGAGTTATAATATTAATACCACAAATGAAGCTAAATCTAAAAATGTTATTATTTTGATACTTAACTTGTATTATTAATTAATAAAATAATAAAAATTAATAAATTAATTACTAATTCAATTATATTAAATTATTAATAACATTAATTATAAATAATGTAATTGTAATTTATCTGATTGGTTCATGAATAATATATATTTTATCTAGTGGTATATTGTGGTATAGGGTGTCCGTATTATAACACAGGGTGTCCGTATTTGGACATGGGTACCGAATACGGACAGTGTCCTTCGGACACCCCAGTTATCTATTGAATAAAATGTTAAAATCACAATAATATATATAATCATATAATATTTATATATTGTAATTTTCGAATACAAATATTGAGTCATCAAATGTTAATTGTTAATAAACTAATTATTTTTAAAGTTTACGTATTATTTTACTTTCCCCTACATAATATACATGTACATATACATTAATAACTAATAATTAATAACGTGATTTCAGTAAATAAGCCCGATACGATATGATTACATAACACCCCCTATTGTTACATCGCAGGTCTGATGACGATGACTGCCCCCCACGCGGTGGAGATAGGTTTCACACCTACGACGGCGTCCTTAGTGATATCATCACTGGGCGTGTCCGACATCATAAGTCGGCTAATGGCAGGAGTACTGGTCAATCGGGGTGTAGTGACATCGGTACATCTTTACGGGTGGTCGCTAGCAGTGAACGGTTTCACCACAGCGGCCGTAGCGTGGCTGGGCAGAATGCATCTCGCCGGTCTGGTGTTCGCATCCAATGTGTCCGCAGCCTGCGCTGGGTGTTACATCTCGCTGCTTCCGATGGTGTTAGCCGACGCACTGGGTGTTCGACGTGTGAGGTCCGGATTCGCGCTCGTCACTATGGCGTGCGGGCTGTTTAATCTCAGTGTACCGTATTGTTTCGGAGCTTTGAAGGACATCACCGGCACGTGGGACGCGTCCTTGTACCTGTGCGCCGCCATCAGTTGTGCGATAGCGCTGATGCAGGGCGCTTTACCATTAGCCAGGAAGTATGCGGACAGAATGGATGAGGATAGGAAACGTGACCTTAAAGTAGATGACGACATTCATTGATATGAATCATAGAACATATCATTGATATGTCCTCTTTATATTCTGATTAATATACAATGGTATATAGTATAATATAGTATATTAATTATATACTAGTGATCGCACTCCCGATATAAATGTAAGTAGGTTGTGAATATGTGTGATGAATGTTAATACTACTTAATACCTGTGGTTTAATACTTGTGGATATTATATGGCAATATTTATATGAAAAAGCTAAACTATAAACAGTAAACGATATCAAAGTTCAAGATACCATTCTCTCATATTATTCAGATATATATATATATTATATTTTTTTTACAAATATTGTTTATTAATAAATATTGATTAATGATGTTAAACTTAATTTAATATAGTATACCATACTATATATTTATATAATTCACAGAACATTTAAATATGTCTGTTATATTTACAATATAACTTTTATTATTTTATTATTACATATTTATATTAATATTATTTGTTATAGTGTTTATAGCATTATCTCACAATAAAATACTTATTAATAATATTGATTGTTTATTAATTAATTTATAAAATAGTGATATTCGATAATGTATAATCGTATAATCATGTAGTTATTACTAATTATATTATATACATACTATATACAAAGATTTTTCTAAGGAAAGATATAACACTCATGCGAAATCGTGTAATTCTATTTTGTATACAAAAACCAACTGCGCCACCTATATAGGGTCAATTTTTGGAACTATGTGTTGTTTATAATGTAAATTTGTATCAAACTATGCACTTTTAAAATGAAAAATAATATGCTTTACATTATTATTTGTATTATAAAAACTAAGTGTTCATTATAATAATTATTAATATATAACAAAAAAATAGGATATGTTGGTTTTAAATTCTATACATACCTATGTGTCGAGTAAAAGCTAATTTATATTGCATGTAATTTAATAGATAAATGAAATCATTGTAGTATACAAATCGCGGCAAACCTAAATCGATTTCAATACTCCTGTTAGCAGTGGGATGTATGAATACTAATCACATGGCGTAGATAGGGAGCGTTATATCTTTGCTTCGAAAAATCTTTAATTAATATACATATATATAGGGGAAAGTCCCCGATTACCGACCCCTAAATGATTATTTGAAATAACTTATTCAATATTAAATATATTTATTTAAAATTTTGTAATTAGGGTAATATTATGGCAATGAATAATGTGGCTATTTTAAATATTTGATATAATTATATTTACAAAAATAAACAGGGGGGTCGGTAATCGGATACATGTACCTAATACCGACCCCCTTCTCCTATTACCGACCCCCTAAAATAATCGTGATAAAAATAATTATAGTATTATAATATCTAATAAAAATAGTAGATATACATAAATATAATTAATTATAACATGCACGAAATTTATTTTGTATTGAATTTATGTTTTAATAGTAATATTAAATTTAAATTTAAACTTTATAGTAATTATATTAAAATAGTGTATATTATTATTTAATATTTATTTATTAATCAGTATGTATATAATCAACTGTAATCATGAATCCTAAATCTATATCAATGATACACAAACAACTTACGACATATTTTAAAGTAAAATACGGATCTATTTTTATTGGATATTATAAATCACATGGGGTCGGTATTATGATAATTTAGGGGGTCGGTAATATGAAAATCATATAGGTTGCTATAAGTAAGATATATTGGTTAATAGTTATTCAAATTAAAATATTTGTATACTAGTTATAAACATTTTATTGTTCTACATTATTATTGTCAGTATTAAGTTTTATTTTAATTAATAAAGTATTTTTTTTTTTTACCTTTTACCTATCCCATAGCATTTGGATGCCGTAGGGGCGCAGTTGACTTCAATATAATACGTTTCCATCGGTCTCTATCCCGGGTCGCTCGCATCGCTTCTTCTATTCCAAGACTAGTCCATTCAACGATATTATCTTGCCATTGTGTCCTTGGCCGTCCTCTTCTTCTTTTACCTTCAATGGATCCTTGCAAAATAGTATTAGACATAGAGTTTGATCGTGATACATGACCAAACCACCTCAACTTCTTTGCAATGACCATCGCCAGCAATTCTGAGTGTTTGCCAATTTCTTTAACAACTCGACTCCGTACCTCAATATTGGTTATCTTGTCTCGGTATGATATGTTCATTAGCCTTCTTAAACATCTCATTTCCAAAGCTCTAATACGTCCTTGTAACTCCTTTGTTAGCGTCCACGTTTCGCACGCATAGAGGAATATTGAGTTTACTAGCGATTGCATAAGTCGAATTTTTAGTTTCAGTTGAAGTGATTTGTCGTACCATATAACATTTAGTTTTGATAATGCAGTTATTGTCTGACCTGTTCTAGCTATTATTTCAGATTTGGAACCTTTATCGTCTATAATTGCACCCAAGTATTTAAATTTTTCAACTATTTTGAGTGTATCGTTGTTTATCTTTATTTCGGATGTGAAATTACCTTCAGAATTAGTCATAATTTGAGTTTTCGTAGCATTAATCTCCATTCCATATTTACGCGATGTACTGTCAATATTTTTTATTAGATTGGATAGCTCGGATTCACTACCTGCTAGTCCGTCTATGTCATCCGCAAATCTTAGATTTGTAATTATTTTACCTCCGATATTTACTGTACCTATATGATTTTCTAATGCGTCATTCATTATTTGTTGCAGCATGATGTTGAAGAGTGTGGGTGATAGTAAACAACCTTGTCTCACTCCAGTTGTTGTGTGGAACCATTCACCAATTTGTCCGTCCGAGTAAACAGCACTTTCAGCTTTACTATATAGACTTTGTATAGCTTCTATTAATTTTAAGTTGATGTTAAATCTTTTCATAGATGACCACAATGCTTCATGCCAGACTCTATCAAATGCTTTTTTGAAGTCTATAAATACATGAAATAGCGGTTTGTTATGTTGGGCATATTTTTCCGATATGATTCTAAGGTTGAATATTTGTTCACTTGTACTTCGGCCTTTTCGAAAACCAGCTTGTTCTTCGGAGATAAATTCTTCAGTAATGTGCTGTAGCCTGTGTAGAATTATCTTTAGCATAATTTTACTCGCGTGTGTTATAAGGCTTATTGTCCTGTAGTTTTCACATTTCTGTTAAAGTATTTACAAAGATTTAAAAAAAGATATTATTCAAATATTTAAAAAGTAAAAACAGAATATTACATTTGATCAAATAACAATTGTAGGATTACATATTTTATAAAACAAAATACTTATTCATATTTATCATTAAATTACTAACAGTTCGTGTATATATTATTTTTTTATATATATTATAGTTACTGAGATACGAGAGGGGGTCGGTATTAGGAGGGGGTCGGTAATCGGGGACTTTCCCCTATATATTTTTCTGGGGTAGGATATTCCTATATGCATATAATCCATGGCTCAGTGGGACAACCAAAATCTAGTAAGCCAGAGGTCCCGAGTTCAACTCCAGGAAGTTCTTGTTTTCTCTTGTGTTTATCAAGAACTTAATAGGTAAAATGATAAATGATAAATCAAAACACAAGAACAAAATGTTACTATTTGAATTGTCCTGGGCCTCCACACAGATATTTATAACATGTACATTGTACAAGTCTAGGACTTCTTGAGTAGTCCATTTATATCCGCTATTGTATTAGATATATATATATATGTGCAGTGCGCTCTCGATCTAGCAGAAAATATAGAATATATGAAGAAGAATATTAAATATTATTATATATAAATATTTATTATTATAATGGTATAAAATAGGTATAAACTGGTATAAAATGGTATAACATATTATTATAATGGTGAAACGAATGCAAAATAAAATTAAAATAAACTACTTTGAATTATTTACAAAAGGTAAAGTAGGTTGCTTTTTATTATTATTACATAATATATCCAAAAATTTAGATAATAAATTTAATAAATGTATATCATTTGAATGTTTGAAGTGCCATTCAAAGTATGTCGTTAGTGATTCAAACCCCTGTCTTGCTTTCTATATTGTTGATGGTGGATTACCAAATAGCATTTTATTTCATAATAATAAACACGCACTAATACGTTCTATATGACTCCTAGGCTATGAGTACTAATACATGAGCTCATGAGTCATGTTTATAGACTATGCGAGTGCATTGCAATATAACAACAAAAAGTACTTTCAATTAAGTATGAATCAATGATTCAGAATCATAGTGAGCAATTGTGGGAAATATGTATATATATGCCGGTACATCGATTACAATTCGACTTTTGTACGGTAGGTCCTACATCGAAAATTATTAACATTGAATAGATAGGAAAGAAATCGGTGATTCAGAGGTGTGCCGGTATATCGAGAGCGCACTGTATATATACACAACGTGATTCAATGAATAAATATTATTATTATTATTACATATATATATATATTAATTGTGTATATAATAAAATTAGTAATAACTACACTATTATCTTTACTATATACTTAAATTGTCAAATATTGATAGAAAATAGTTACTTTTGAACTTTTCATGTGATGTAAATTCCATATTTGATCATACTATGTTATGATCATGCTATGTTTCTTTGTAATGTGTATTGGTATACTTCTGTAAATTCATTTTGGTTTATCATTTCAGCATCTCCAATAAACTCCTCATAATCATTTATTTTCTCACATATATATTTAGAGTGCATCAATATTATTTATGACCGCCATTATCAAATTGAACTTGATTGCAATACTTTACTTGTAGACATTATTCTACAAAGTAATTAGCTCCATATTTTGCATAATGTTGAAATCTCAACATATTGCATTTTATTCAATAAATACGTTGCCTCTATTAATGTAATTTATGTAATTTTGTATCACTTACCATATCAAATATAACTTATATAATTATAGGAAATACACAAGAGAATGCACTAACAGTATCCGCTTGTAATGACCATCTTATGTCCGATAATTCTTTTAATTGAATATGTTAATTATGTTAAATATGTTAATTAAATATCATCCTTTCTTTAATTTATAGATTAAAATCTATAATATTAATAATATATATATATATATATATTTAGGTGACCTAAATAATTATCTTGTTTTTGTATAAGCAAAGACTGTTGCTACAACCTTCGACGATTCAAGGGTATTTTTTCCAACCAGATTCCAGACCAATGAATGTGTACTGCAAGGAATTCATATTTCTAATATACTATAGTTTATTATGATATCTTGAATTTCGTTGTATCCAGACATATTGCTGGAATTGTCATAACTTTAGGTTCTATAATCTTATTTATTTATATTATTATTTAAAAAAATTCTACTAATCTTGTGACCAATGTGATGATGACGTAAATCCCATGACATACGTCAAGAATCATTCAATAATTGTACATTCCTTTGTATATATGACGATAATTTTTAACTGATCTACATGTGATATATCTGGTGTTGATTTCACTGATATACTATTTTAAGTTTTGTATTTCTTCAATTATTTAGTTCTTACCTGTTTTCAAATACTAATAATATCAATAATATATGTAAAATATAAACAAATAATATCGCCATTGTCACAATGGATAAATGAGGGTGATATGAATTTAAACATTCATTTGTAGGTTCCTAAGTAATAGTTGGCGAATTGCAAAAATGTCTTTAGTATTATATTTAGATTATATATATTTATAAATAATATACGTTTTAATAAATATTAATATAATTTATTTCCGTACTATTATGTTGAAAAAGGTAATAATTTTGTTACAGAATTTCAACAATATTATTATTATTAAAAAACTATAAGGCATAATAGGCCTACTATTTGTATACATATATATCGTATATATAATATATATATATATATATATATATATATATCGTTTAAATATAATAATCTTTATACATAATATAGCAGATATATTATATCGTTTTTGTTCAACTAATTTTAAAAAAATTAAGTATTTAATATATAATGTATTCTCTATTAAAATTTGTCATCGCTTTTATAATATTATTATTTTTATTTTATGAACATAAGTATTATTATTATTATGCGCACTATTATTATTAATAATGTATATATTCGATATTAATATTCTCCCTATTATTATTATATTTTTTATTTTATTATTATTATTATTATTATATCATCAATATTTTATATTTTTGTTATAAGGATATTCTTAATATAAGCTATTTATAGCTTCTGAATTTCCTTCCATCTATTATATTCAATATTCAAATTCAAATTATGCAAATATTCTTGTCATAAATAATATTATGAATACATTCATATTAGAAAATGTTTATGAATATATTATTTAATCACATAATAACTAATTAAAATTAAAATAAAGTCAACAAATTATTAAAAAATTGGGTGGAATTAGGCATTTATTTTTTATAGATATTTAAATATATATATATATTTATATATATGTATACGTATATATATTATACATATATATTTAAAAAAAAGTATTAATATTAATATTAATACAAGATATAATATTACTGTATTTACACTATATCGTTAATAATAGACAATTATATTTCTTGTATAATATTATAGTAACTATTTTATTTGTAATGTATAATTATATATGTACCTCAGATAATAAATTGTTACAAAACAGACTTTTTCTTAAAATAAGGTCGGTGAAATAAATAAGTTAAAACAATAGGACAGAAGTATATTTTATTTTAAATAAATAAGTAATATATAAGTATAAATATATAAATAATATAATTTATCAATATTTAAAAAAAGGCAATAATCTAAAATAAATATTCTTCTTGGTTTCTAATAAAAATTAGATGTATAAATGGATATTAAATGTATAAAAATGTGCTATTTATTTGTGAAAATAAATTAAAATTATTCAGTATAAAATATAATAACAATTGTAATAATAAATGTTTATAATTGAATACCATTACTATTATAATAATAATATATTATCACCATAATAACTATAATACTAGGTGCTGTATCAATATACAATCATTTCATATGTGCCACTTTGTATTTCAATTTCTATGAAATCAGTACTAAATTTCTCATTAAAACTCCTGCAATTAGAATTGTATTATTTGTACATGTTAAAATATATTTTATTATTCATTAAACATAATGGGTAAACAAAGTATATATCCTACTACACAACTACTATAAGATAGTTCAAGAGAGTTTCGTTGTGGTAGCAATAATTTACAATAAGTTGTGTTAGAAGACTATACTCATCCTTCTTTCTAAAGAGAAATATAACCCAACATTATATAGTATAATCAAAGATTTTTCTAAGGAAAGATATAACACTCATGCGAAATCGTGTAATTCTATTTTGTATACAAAAACCAACAGCGCCACCTATATAGGGTCAATTTTCGGAACTATGTGTTGTTTATAATGTAAATTCGTATCAAACTATGCACTTTTAAAATGAAAAATAATATGTTTTAAATTATTATTTTTATTATAAAAACTAAGTGTTCATTATAATAATTATTAATATATAACAAAGCAATAGGATATGTTGGTTTTAAATTCTATAATATCTATGTGGCGAGTAAAAGCTAATTTATATTGCATGTAATTTAATAGAACATTGCAAAAATTGTAGTATGTAAATCGCGGCAAACCTAAATCGATTTTGATACTGCTGCTAGCAGCGGGATGTATGAATACTAATCACGTTGCTTAGATAGGGAGTGTTATATCTTTGCTTTGCAAAATATTTGGTATAATCGATTCTTGTATTATTATATTATTGTATTATTTTATTTACTGATGTTGATAATAAATAAATTAAGACTTAATATAAAAACTTATCTTTCATATGAAAAATGTATATAAGTAAAGAATGATAATTATGTGCAATAAAATAATATATTTGTGACATCTGAAATTGACATCAATATAAATGTAATAATATAATAAATAATTATATTAAAAATAAATTTGTATTATCCTATGAATGTATATGTTATGAATACAATAAAAAAAAATTAGGTCAATTAAATGAATAGAATATCAGTTCTACTTTTTTTAGTGGACCTATGTTTTGCCTATCTATTTATACACGAAATTGGTAAATGGCGTGTTATGTGAGGGATCCCCTTAAGCGCTATTCACATGAGCAATCTATTGCAGCAATTTCGCAGTAGAATCTTAAGAATTTCAAAATTGTAAAAGTATAAGTTTATTCTGAGATTATTGCTAACTGTTCAAATCCGAATTTATTTTAATTTTTGTGATAATTTATGCAATTGGTAAATAAACTCATGCGCACAAATATACTGACGAGTATATTAATTAATTCATACGCATTTACCTTTCTAGGTGTCAATCTATTTATAATCTTTACGATTGTAAGTGATTAAGATTAAGTTATTTAAGCGTTTACGAAAGTACGTGTTTAAGAATGCGAATTGTGATTATTACGTACTATTGTATACATTATATCAAATCATCATAATTAATAATTATAATTGTTATATATAAAAATTAAATTATGAATATATGTATATTACCATTTTATGATTATAGAATGTAAGTTCATAAGTTCATAAAATGTATGTATTTTTACTGCGAAAATTGCAAGAATTCTAATGTGAAATTGCTGGAATAGATTTCCCATGTGAACAGCGCTTTAAAATCAATTTATAAAAAATATTAAATCCTTTAGGCCTACATAGTTTTAATAAAAATTTAATTTATCTATTGTATACATTTATAAATAGATATTTTTATATATACACATCAAAGGATTTTCATTTTTTTAAATTGGTTTTAATATAAAGTTTTATAATGATAATTATCATCTATAAATAATATTATAAATTAAGTACATATTTACATTAATATATTTTTAGCAAAATTTGTAGTACAAATAATTATGGATACATTAACAGTGAAATAAACTAACCTAGTCAAGAAATATAGGTTATTTACTGAAAAGGTAATTGTTTTATTCACAGCTTGTTGCCACAACTTCCGATCAGTAGAATATTTCAGATTCATGCCATGGAATTCACCGCATATCTCTATCACATTCTTGAGTCTGCATTATTATAAAGAAATGGATATCAGAGAATTGAGATAATAATATATATCATTTCTATTTCTACAATTTGTTTACATTCTAATTCAGTCTTAATATATCTCAAATACATAGAACTTCACAATTAACATTATCTAATAAAATTAATAAATTATAAATCAAAATTTGAGATATATTATTTAAAGTACCAACCCTTATTATAATAATGATCATCACACACATAATTATGTGTTATAATAGATGAAAAATAGATAGCATATAATATGTAAGCATATGTAATAATTATAATATATAAACAAAATATAATATGAAATTATAATTTACAAATAATAAACTAACAAAGTTAATAAAATAAATTATTAATTATAATTAATTATACTATTCAATTAACTATAGTATTAAGGAATATTAAGGATATATAAAGATGAGATATTAATAAATATTAACAATTATTTGTAATATTCTTTAATAGTGGTAGTGGTGATAGTATTGGAGATGGTGTTGGCATACAAACAATTTCACTGCGGGTATACCGAGATGATAGCGTAGATTCTTCTTCTCTAGACGTTTCAACAGCTTCGTGCCGACATAGTGTGAGAATCTCGACCAATCATGATCCGTCGTTAGCTGAGTATCACTCTCCCAGTCAGCCTGTAACAAACAATAACGTTGAGGTGGGGGGTAGGGCTAGGGGGATAGGGCTAAGGGGGTTAGGCTAAGGGGGGTAGGGATAAGGGGGGTGGGGCTGAGGAGGTAGGGATAAGGGGGTAGGGCTAAGGGGGTAACGATAAGGGGGTAGGGCTAAGGGGTTAGGGCTAAGGGGGATAGGGTTAAGGGGGGAGAGGCTAAGGGGGTAGGGCTAAGGGAGGTAGGGCTAAGGGGGGTAGGGATAAGGGGGTGGGGCTGAGGGGGTAGGGCTAATGGGGGTATGGCTAAGGGGGTTAGGCTAAGGCGGGTGGGGATAAGGGGGGTGGGGCCGAGGGGGTAGGGATAAGGGGGTAGGGCTAAGGGGGATAGGGTTAAGGGGGGTGGGGCTAAGGGGGTAGGGCTAAGGGGGTAGGGCTAAGAGGGGTAGGGCTAAGGGGGATGGGGCTAAGGGGGTAGGGCTAGGGGGTAGGGCTAAGGGGGGTGGGGAACCTTATGCCATGCCCTCTCGGCCATCGCGTGAAGTCGTGGATAGATCATTATCTGTAGTGTGGGCAGGTCTCTAACAGTTTCCATCCACAAGCAGCCTTCGATACCTGCAGTTATGAATGTGTGTACATATACGTGTGTGTGTGTACGTGTGTGTACGTGTGTGTACTAATCATAGATTTATAGTTTACATAGATCGGTATTGCTATATCTTGCCAACGTTAAATTATTGGTCATACATGGTGCCTGGAATGGGGATTTTTGATCTTTAATTGTTGTAAACTTAAGATGGCCGACATCACGTGACACATGATATTTCATAACAAATATTTAAATAAATAATATTTATTTTTTACATACATTTGGATTATTTTTCTATATACGCTTATAAAATGCATTTCGATTATATCAAAATAAACATTTATATTTATTTATATTATATATTTATAATGTAATATAATCGCAACACGTAATTTGCTTAAATAATACTTTATATAGGTAATTTTAAATTACAATTTATCGGTGTATTTTTAAATTCTTATATCGCTTTAATTTTTTCTATATACGCTTATATAGTGCATTTTTATTATATCAAAATTGACATTTATATTTATTTATATTATATATTTAGAATGCAATATAATTGCATTACGTAATTTGATTAAATAATACTTTATATAGGTAATTTTAAATTACGATTTATCGGTGAACTTTTGAATTCTTAGATCGTTTTAATTTTTCTATATACGCTTATAATGTGCATTTCGATTATATAAATATAAACATTTATATTATATATTTATATCGAAATATAACTGCAACATTTAATTTGATAAATAATACTTTATATAGGTAATTTCAAATTATATTTTATCTGATATATTTTAAAATTCTTAGATCTTTTAAATTTGTTTATAAATTGTATTTAAATTATATCTAAATAAACATTTATATTAAATTGTATTAAATATATAAATTACAGTATAATAAAAAACTTTAATTACATAAAATAATACTTTACATGAGTAATTTAAAATGGGAAATGTAACAGTACAATTTTAAATAGCATTATCTAGGTTAATTTCATTACTAATATTTAAATATTACAACTTAATTAGATAAATACACATTTATATTAATTTATATTATATACTGCAATATAATTACAACATTTAATTTGATTAAATAATACATTATATAATTCTAAATTACGACAACTATAAGAACGCTATTATTTTAAATATTTAAAAATGCTTAATTAATCGATGACTGTTGTTCTAATAGTACACGTAATTATCCAGAAGGAATAACTCTCTACAAGTTTGTATTATATAAATACATTTAAATATTATTTTGAAATTCATACAATTATTTAATTAGACATGTAGATGTTATATCTAATTATGTATGAAGTCAATAAATGAATACACGCTTAACGTATGAAAATCAAATAATCATACGAAATTTAATTTTAATTTCATAATTATAATTATTATAATATGTTACACGATTATAGCAAACATTTTCTGAAGGAAAGATATAACACTTACGCGAAATCGTGTAATTCGAATTTGTATACAAAATACCCCAGTGCCACCTATAGCGGGTTACTTTTAGGAACTATGTGTTGTTTATAATGTAAATTCGTATTTAACTATACACTTTTAAAATGTTAAATAATATGCTTTAAATTAATATTTATATGATGAAAACTAAGTGTTCATTATTTCAATATATTAACTATATTGAAATTATAATTTAACTATAATAATAGTAATATTTACGTGTATGTAAACTTCTCTGAGTTACGATTGAGAATATATCCTTATTATTGTAGTGGACAACTCACATACATATTCAAGGAATGATGCATGTGGCGTAAGCCGTACATCTTAAAATAGGTGCCTGATACATGCGTCTTCAGAATTAAATATATATAATTTATATGTAGGGTGCTTTATTGGTTAATTTCTAGTAAGTCGATAGACTTTTTATGCATTTTCATTACATTCATTAAAATCGTTACATATCATATATCATTTATATCATAATATGATAGGTATTTTTTATAATAATTGTGTATAATATTAATATGATTTTTGTTACTATAATCAAAGATTTTGCGAAGCAAAGATATAACACTCCCTATGCATGCAATGTAATTTAGTAATATCCCCAACCGCTGCTAGCAGTAGTATCGAAATCACTGAAATAGATTTAGGTTCGGCTCTGTTTGCATACAACAATGTTTTCATTGCTCTATTAAATTACATGCAATATAAATTAGCTTTTACTCACTAAATATATACTTATAGCATTTAAAACATACATATCATATTTGTTTATTATATATTAGTAATGAACACTTAGTTTTCATCATATAAATATTAATTTAAAGCATATTATTTAACATTTTAAAAGTGTATAGTTAAATACGAATTTACATTATAAACAACACATAGTTCCTAAAAGTAACCCGCTATAGGTGGCACTGGGGTATTTTGTATACAAATTCGAATTACACGATTTCGCGTAAGTGTTATATCTTTCCTTCAGAAAATGTTTGCTATAATCGTGTAACATATTATAATAATTATAATTATGAAATTAAAATTAAATTTCGTATGATTATTTGATTTTCATACGTTAAGCGTGTATTCATTTATTGACTTCATACATAATTAGATATAACATCTACATGTCTAATTAAATAATTGTATGAATTTCAAAATAATATTTAAATGTATTTATATAATACAAACTTGTAGAGAGTTATTCCTTCTGGATAATTACGTGTACTATTAGAACAACAGTCATCGATTAATTAAGCATTTTTAAATATTTAAAATAATAGCGTTCTTATAGTTGTCGTAATTTAGAATTATATAATGTATTATTTAATCAAATTAAATGTTGTAATTATATTGCAGTATATAATATAAATTAATATAAATGTGTATTTATCTAATTAAGTTGTAATATTTAAATATTAGTAATGAAATTAACCTAGATAATGCTATTTAAAATTGTACTGTTACATTTCCCATTTTAAATTACTCATGTAAAGTATTATTTTATGTAATTAAAGTTTTTTATTATACTGTAATTTATATATTTAATACAATTTAATATAAATGTTTATTTAGATATAATTTAAATACAATTTATAAACAAATTTAAAAGATCTAAGAATTTTAAAATATATCAGATAAAATATAATTTGAAATTACCTATATAAAGTATTATTTATCAAATTAAATGTTGCAGTTATATTTCGATATAAATATATAATATAAATGTTTATATTTATATAATCGAAATGCACATTATAAGCGTATATAGAAAAATTAAAACGATCTAAGAATTCAAAAGTTCACCGATAAATCGTAATTTAAAATTACCTATATAAAGTATTATTTAATCAAATTACGTAATGCAATTATATTGCATTCTAAATATATAATATAAATAAATATAAATGTCAATTTTGATATAATAAAAATGCACTATATAAGCGTATATAGAAAAAATTAAAGCGATATAAGAATTTAAAAATACACCGATAAATTGTAATTTAAAATTACCTATATAAAGTATTATTTAAGCAAATTACGTGTTGCGATTATATTACATTATAAATATATAATATAAATAAATATAAATGTTTATTTTGATATAATCGAAATGCATTTTATAAGCGTATATAGAAAAATAATCCAAATGTATGTAAAAAATAAATATTATTTATTTAAATATTTGTTATGAAATATCATGTGTCACGTGATGTCGGCCATCTTAAGTTTACAACAATTAAAGATCAAAAATCCCCATTCCAGGCACCATGTATGACCATGAAAAACCACGTGACTACCGATCTATGTAAACTATAAATCTATGGTACTAATCATGTATACAATTATGTCCCTCACTGTTACATACATTTATTATTATGCAATAAAGATCGTAAAACTAAATAAGTATAACACCATTGTAATAGAGATAGAATCTTCAGGTTAAAAGAATAATTGTGAATATGTAATGATTTCATTTTCATTATTAACATATATGTAGATAAATTAAAATATATAGTTTAAATGTATATTTTTATTTAAAAATAATTCATTTATACACCTACGAATTATTATAATTATTGAAAATGCATAAATACTATGAAATACTATGAAATTAATGCTTATTTATGCAGAATTAAAATGTTCAAGATTTAAATATTAATCGGGTTGTATTCCTAACGTTTATTTATTTGCAAACAAAATATCTGTATCAAAAGTATGAAAGTATTGAATATATACATAGGCAGCATACATTCATTTAGAATTCAATTAAAATGAATTATATTCTATAGGTGTTATGTTTATTAAACATACATCTTACATACATCAAAAGACCTACACTTTAGGATTAAGAACACCATCATTGTAACTAATTTTAATATTGAATTATTTTCATAATGCATTTACAGATAATATAAGATATATATCATTGAAATATATATATTCAAGATAAGAATTTAAAATCACCTATTATCATTATAATATTGCTAAGATGCCTACCCGACAACAATTATTACTACACAGGTGTCCTAAAGTGTAATAATCGGACTATCAATTTTACATGTGAGCAGGATATTTACAGGGATTTGTTATTCACCGTGTAAGGACAAATAAGAACAAAATAACGGACGTTCTTAATCCTGGTAGGACAAATAAGGACAAAATAACAAAAATGTTACTGTAAATGTCCTGCTCAGTAACATATTATACTACTGATCAGGGTATTTACAGGACAATTTAAGTAAAAGTTTGTATAGTTATTTGGTCTACATTACTGTAAACACCCTTTTAAGTAGCATCGCAGTAAATATATACTGTTCAGTGTGTTATAAGGATGAATGAGGACATTAAACAGAGTTTATGTAAGAAATTGTTTGTCGGGTAAAATAAATAGGGTAAAATAAATAGGTTATTGGAGGAGTCTATAAACCACGTTGTTCAATTAAATTAAATAATGGAAAATGATTTTGTATATAAAATCTTATTGTAACGTATCTATTGTATCGTATGACATTTCAATCACTAGGAATGATCTCAATTTGTCTAAAATGTTCATATATATTGAGGACAGTACTATTGTTGCTACAGTACCATCAGTAAATATTTAATATACCTATATATATATATATACATAATATTGTTATAATATACCTATAATATATATATATATATAATATAGTTAGAATATATATATAATATACCAATAATATTCTTTGGCTCCAGCAATTGAACACATCTACCTTCGCAAGCATATTTTGAAGTTGTATCCATTGAATTGTATATATGATGAGCATTAAAAGTAAATACCTATGTGATGGAACAGAAATGCACGTGAATGTATTAGTTACAAGATACTTGTATGCGTTATATATATTAACACATTTAAAATCGGTGATATAGCAATTATTAACATGATTAGTGATACTAGTGATGTTAATGATGATATGATATTAGGTTGTTAGACTATATTGGTTATCTGACAAGCAAACCTTCTTTGTGTTAATGTATCTAGTGGCCCAGTATAGACCAGTCTCCTCAATGTGAGGCTCTTGGGGGTGATCAAAGTACAGCTTATCTCCTAATGCTAGTACCACCTTAGTAATGTGTGTATGTGTATGTGTATGTGTATGTGTGTGTGTATGTGTATGTGTATGTGTATGTGTATGTGTATGTGTATGTGCTATTGCTATTGCTACTACTACTAATTGATATTTCGTCATTACATTTTGTATATATGTATATAGAACCTATTTGAATTAAATAGAAATATATTTCAAAATAATTCTAATAATTTGAAACTATTACTACTACTACCACCACCAACACCACCAAATCCATCTCTACTAACTTTATAACCATTGTTGGCTAGAGTATATGCTCGAGAGATTTTACCATATTTGATCATCCATGCCTCTGCATAAACATCCTGATCACTGAAACTAGAAGTGGACAATACCTCATCCTATTGGTCAGAGGTCAGATAATGAGATGACCTCTAATATGAAGGTTAATAAGAGATGTACGCTGAATAATGCAATATCACATACATTCTAACTGATAACTTGATATGAAATAAATGAAACATGTGTGTATCAGTAATTGATAATGTAGTTATTCTATTGATACTAATGAAAGCATATAATTCATATATTATGAGATACATCTATGATAGTAGAGATTATTTAAATAATACTACTAGATAGGTAATAATGTATTAATCTATACAAATTAATACATGTTTGAATGTTCAAAATGTGATGATAAGCCATAGATAATAGATAAGCAATAATAATAATAGTAATCGTGAAACATAGGCAAAGAATGCATCCCCCCAGGCCATCATGCGTAGGTTGAGTTTCTTAAGTATAGCGGATACACGATACTTGAAGTAGATCTGCAGTGTGTCATGCTCGCCTGTATATTTAGTCTCGTGTCACAATAACTAATAATTTTAATACACTACTACATATAAGCATTACAATGAATTCATTTGAATATATATTAACTTAATAAATAAATTATTTCTTATCATTATTTTTTATATTATCAACACAAGTAAAAATTAAATAACAAATAATATAACAAATAAATAAATACATAATAAAATTCACATTTATTTAAAAAGTTAATCAGAATTAGATTCTGATATCAAATATATTTGGATAACTCAGCTTGTTAAGGAGATCCCGCACATTTTAAAGTGATGATAACTTCTTAAAACAACTAAAAGTTCATCTCCTCTTTCCCTCAAACCCAATTCATATTTCCCTTCTACACGAAATCATGGCTCCCTCAGTATCCCTCGAATCCGTCACTTTTTCAACATCATTAAAACATGCACTCATTACAACCCTCCTTAAGAAATAAAACCTTGACATTCAAAGCCTTAACAATTACCGCCCGATATCAAACATGTAGATATTTTCCAAAACCTTTGAACGAATCGTCGCGAAACAACTGACTACCTATTTAATTTTACACAAAATTCCTCAAAGTTTCCAAAGTGCATATCTTCATTCCAATTCAACTAAAACTTCCCTAGCGAGGATATCCATAGATATTCTCGCTAATCTTGATAATAAAAATGGCACAATCCTCGCACTACCTGACATCTCCTTCACGTTCCATACTATTGACCACTGAATACTCCAACATCGCATTACAACTATAGGTATCACTGGTAATGCATACAAAGGATATTTTCTTTCATAACAAACCGAACTTCTTCAGTTTTAGTTCCCTGAGGGTCAGTCCTTGGACCTATACTCTTTAACATTTATATAATTCCCCTTTTCCACCTTATCTCGAATTATCCAGTTAGCTTTCATACGTATGCGGATGATATTCAACTCTATGTAAAATGTACACAAAATCAAAAACTGTACACCTGACACCCTCTCCTCTACTATTACTACAATTCATAACTGGCTCACAATAAACTCCCTCGTCTTTAATCCAATTAAAACTGAGGCTATCTTCCTTCACCTTCCATTCCAATGTAAAACTTTACCATCTAATAATTATTAATGGACAGCTCATTAAGTACACTATCCATGTCAACAATCTTGGTGTTATATTTGACAGTACTTTTAGTTTTTATAGACAGCTGTCCTACATCACAAAGTTACTAAACTATCAACTACACTCACTACGCCTTATTCGTCATTCAATATCAATATCCACCGCTACTATTATAGATTCCGCCTACATCCTATATCTATTCGACTACTGCAATTTCATCCTTTATAATACCCCCTCATCATATATTACTAAACTCCAAATTCTCCAAAAGTCTACACATTACCCACACAACACACCACACACCACACACTATACACTGTGAGAGACTTAGTTACCTTTCTTAAGTATCTCAGCACAGCGAGGATACTCTTCAAAGTCACTCAGACTAACTTCATCACCACCGAAGTGATATATTCTTAGGGGTTGTATGTCCTGTGTTATGGGTGTAATAAGGTAGTGAAGCATTAACATTGGTGATCTAAGTAGTATACAACATTACTTGTATTGTATAAACGAGCTTTTACAATAATTAAGAAGTGAATATTTTATTAAATTTGTTTTATTATATACAAAAAAATCTAATAAATGATTATTATTTATATATAAACCCAAACATAAACCTAAACCCAAACCTAAACCCAAACTAGATGATAATGTTAATATATGATTAATGGTGTATATATTAGAGAAAGTATATATTAGAGAAAGTATATACTAGAAAATAAAGTATTTTTAAACAGCTAAGAATATAGAACTTCTAAATATATTTGCCTATAACATAAAATATATATGCTGGCATAAATAAGAAAAATTTAAATAACTCTATTTTGTATGTGGGCATATATGACCTGTGTAATCAAGCTTAAACACACGAAATGATCTGATATACCTAGTACTAGTTAGAGGAGGAAGGAAGTTCCATAATTACTGAAGAACGTACTTAAAGCTCATTGATAAATGAGTGGTTTATAGGTAGAACTTAATAATGATGAGTTACGATAGCTAAGATATGACACAAGTGTACTATAGTAGGTAGGTATTGGCTATGAAAGTAGGATAGAAAGTGTAGAGGATAGATTTTATGATTATTATGAATTATACGGACACATTTATATTAGCATTAAATTTAATTAAATAAATGATCTAGGGTGATACTGTAATGTTATTATACCTGGTGCATTTTCGCTAATGAACCGATGACTTTCTCAATGAAATTGTAGGTGCTCTCCATGCATGGATTGACGGCATTCTTGTTAAAGTTCTACAATGGCGGCGGTGGTATTGATTACAAATGTTGCAAGAGATGTGGCCACTGTCGCCATTAGATAGACCTGAATAGATAGCTTGTTAGCGGACGAAAAGTGAAGATCTTCAAGGTTGTAGGTGTCATCTTTTAGTTCTATAACAAATATGTATCCGCTTAAATAATATAGTAATAGACATGGGGATAGGACATGCAAGGACGGGATATCTAAGAATGGGATGTGCAAATACATCTAATGGCAGGATGTTTAAGGTCGAGATGTGTAAGGTCGACATGTTTAAGGTCGAGATTTTTAAGGTCGAGATGTGCTTGATGTAAAGTAAGAAGGAATGTATATGATTTTTATGAAAATGGTGCCACCTACAAAATGTGGAGTGCAAAAAATTATATTTTATTAATAATTTTATGATTTTATCTAAATGCATCATTTTGAATACTTCACTGCATATTAATGTACAGGAAGGGTTCAAGTATAGGATGAAGTAAGGTGACATGTGTATTAACCTGTCTTCCTGTTACGCATGCTGATAATGGCGGCGTGAGAGTGGCCAGGAATGTCTATCTCTGGTATAATTGTGATGTGGTTTGCTACGGCATACCTCAGCAATGTGCGATAATCCTCTTTACTGTGTGTGAGGGGAGGAGTTAGTGAGGAGGAAGAGTTAATGAGGGGTGGAGTTAATGAGGGGGAGGAGTTCGTGAGGGGGAGGAGTTAGTGAGGGGGAAGAGTTAATCAGGGGGAGGAGTTAGTGAGGGGGAAGAGTTAATGAGGGGTGGAGTTAATCAGGGGGAGGAGTTAGTGAGGGGGAAGAGTTAGCGAGGAGGGAAGATTTAGTGAAAGGGAAGAGTTAGTGAGTCATTATCAACCTGTAGTAACCAGATCCACTGGTGTTGCCAAATGGACCGCTTCCGAGATTCGACATCAAACTTTTTTTTTCTAAAAGGTCGTGCGATCTATGACCTCCAACCTGTGACATAGACAGTGGAAATAAGAAAACTAGGTTAATACTCTAACTAACTTACTTACTTACTTAGTTTAAAGCTTCTAAACTATATAACCATTTTATTTCTAATGTAATAATTATTAAGGGAATGAACATAGTATATTATATAAACTGGTATAGCTAGCTAGCTATGTATGCTAGCATGATATTTCTTGTATTCAATTCAAAACCATGATAATTAAATCTAAGGATTTATACTATATATGTCCCTATGTATGTTTATTTATTATATATTATATAATAGCATGTAATCTCATATGACCATCTAAATGGCACAATCTCTAATTAGGTAATATGGTCATGCTCCAAGATAACATCACTCAAATGTGGTAATGCAATATATCATACTCACCTACTCTAGTATGAAATGCCCATGGGCATATATGGATAATAACGATAATAAAATCATTGATAAATCCTATTATATTTGATGTACACGCTATTTTCAACGTAAGATTTATAACGAAGATTTTTTAAATAAAAAAATTTAAATTAAATCTTTTGAAAAAATCCTGAAAACGTTCGGTGTACACGCAGCTTTAGTTGATTTATCAGTTATTATATAACTTTTATTCAAAATTTAGCTTTGCTACATTAAATGTTCATTTATTAGTATGAAAATTAAATAAAAACAAGAATCATTATCATTATCACCTGTAAATATACATATTTATAATATTAGTATAATAGAATATACTCTCCCTTTTCACTTATCCTTGCATAAATAAAAGTTATAGAGTTACTTATATACATGCTAGAATTTTAAATGAACTCCAAATGTTCGAAAAAGTTTGATACTTTCACATAAGTTTAGATTTGGAACTTTCGCCTTTTTGAATTTATAGTATTCAAACTTCAAACTTAACATCACAAAGTTTCAAGCTTTAATCTTCGCGCTCATATATTTCACAATGCGTATATTTCACTACACTTAGGTATTAACCTGGGTGAGCTGTGGCAGGTCGTCTATCTCAATTCTCCAGCCCTGGTCATCGGTCAAGTGAAGATGTAACACGTTCAGCTTCACCGTCGCCATCTCCGCCATGATCTCCTTGAGGACTGACACTGGAAAGAAATTACGGGCCACATCAATCATGAGGCTTCTGTGTTTGTACCTAGGAGGAGGTGATATAAAGCTGAGCGTTAATACCACAATATTGCACCATATTTTACCCTAATTTTATAGCCAGATGTCGTTTACTTATTATTGAATCGAGGCGATGGATTGCGTAAGACATTCAATAAGGCTACATCGTGTACCCGATGTTAAAATCAGGTAACATATGCAACTATATCTAATGAATAATAGCTATCTAATTTAGTATAACACAGGGGAACATAGTTAGAAGGAACTCATTTTGTACGAACAAAATAAATATATGTATTATAGTATATAATATAGATATTAATTTAGTATTACAAAAAACCCCATTAATCAATTAATTAATTATAACTACTTTTTTTTCAAAATTAAAATACTATTTCAATTTATAAATGCACATGAGCGGCTGATTTGTGTACATTATTTTTTAATTATTTTAAAAGATATATATCTATTAAATCTATATTTGAACTGTTTTATTATATATTACATTGAAAACAAGAACGCATAATAAATTTAAAATTGTATTTTATATTATATCTTTAATAACAAAACCGATTATATTAACATATGTAGACATTATTTACCTGAATATAATATTTAATATATAAAATATTCATACACAAATAAAATGTCAGCTCGTAAAAATATATACAGAACAATCTCTATATATAATTATATATATATATTTTCGTGTAGCTTAATTTAAATTTTGTATATAATTTATTTTACAACATAATTATTTATATATTGTTCTCCCTCTTAATTGTATATATTTTTATTTAAAAAAATGTAAAAATTATACATTTTTAACAAATTTAATAACATTTTATGTTTAACTTGAATTTATCATTTCTAAATATAATTTATTTTGTAATAAATATAATCAAATTAAATTATTAATATATTATCTATACAACATATAATAAATCATTGTATATATTATTTATATTGATTAATTTACATCTAATATAGTATAATATTTTAATTTAATATCTGTAAATAAAATATTTTAAAAAATATTCATTTTATTAGAACATTTTAAAAGTAATTATAATATTTTATTGGTTATAATAAAGTTTAAAAAAACTCCTTGTCATGTTGAATTATCTATTTATAATAAGTTATAATAATTCATAGATTAGATATTAATTATATATAAAGGAGAGAATAGTAGGATTCAATCAGATAGGTGTAACATTTTAAATTGTGAACATATTATGTGCCAGTCCAGCTGTTAAATCATTTTAATATCTATTACTATACAAATATTAATAATTTAAAATTTTAAAAATAATTCAAAGCTTATTCCTGTTATAATATGTATTCTATTATAAAATAGCACTGTTTATATATAATAAAATATTTATATGATTTAAAAAATAATTGATTTCACGCTAATAAATGGTGACAGGGTATTTAGCACTATTATAATTAGCTATACAATGTATGCCACTTTAGTTATATATATATTCATGCTATTTTAAATATATATGTAAATTTAGCGATATACAATTTAGCCCTATAATATTAAAATATATATATATATGTATATATTTACCATATAGTAGCTTATAATGATACTAATAGTATATTGTATTAACTATATAATCACATATGATTAAATATAGACCTACTATTAATAACACTTGATTACTATACAAATATAATTCAAGTTATTATAATTATATTATTTATGTATATATTTTGATTTTTTGAGTATCTAGAATACCTTTCAAGAATATATATAAATATAAATATATATATATATATTGACGACATAAACAATAATTTAGGATACTTTTTGAACTAAATTGGAACTACTTCTAATTATTATATATTAATTAATAATAATTTATATATATATAAAAACGAGAAAATGTAGTTCAATATAATCACTATATTTATAATATCTTATGTATTATACTATAATATATTATACTTTCTTGTCTTATTATTATTCTTTCATGGATTATTCTAAATAGCACTCAAGTGCAATCAATAGTAATCATGTAATCATAAGTGTATAATTATTAAAATATAATATTAGTAACATTACAAGCTGCTATAATATATATATATATATATATATATATTTAATATAATATCGTTAAATTGTATATAGCTAAATTGGAATATATATTTATAATAGCACTATATTTGCAGACCGAATAAATGTTTGTGTTCAAGAAAAAATTCATAACTTTAAATTAAAATTTCCAATAATATTTATATAACAAATAAATGTCCTATCCTTTATTGAACTATAACATGTAATGATATAATAATGTATTGTGATATACACCAGATTTCGTTATATTCTGTGATATACACCAGATTTCGTTATATTCCTTATAATGTAGTAGATAAGTAAAATAGGTGAAAGCAGCATATACATCATTTCTTATTTTGTAACACGATTAACATAAATTCAACCCAAACATATATATATATATATATATACTATTTACTTAGCCTCTATATAATTATTTAATTTCGATAAATAATTAATTATTTGTTAAAATAAGTTAATTATTATAATTGTGTCATATATATATATATATATATATATATATATATATACTATAGTGATACATATTTATTTAAAATGTATTTGTAGATAAATATAATTTTACGTTTTATGAATTAACATTTTTATATATTAGTACATAGCAAAAATAATTTCAACTTCATTTAATGATATATCTTCAGGAATATTCAGAATATACGTATTAATTTTTAAATATTGTTATTAATGAATAATAAATCAAGGACACAGTGTCCTTGATAAAATGATTTTTTAATGATTTTAAATATATTATCATATAGGTGTCATAGCTAATAATCAAAATAGTTGAAAGAAACTTACTACATAATTTTGTTAATCGATCGTTACTCGAAAAATTACCCGAAATGATACCCGAACCGAAACTAAATTAAAATTAAAGATTTCAACCGAAAAAAAAAGATTTGAGATTTGATATTTGAGATTTGAAATTTTACAGCACTAGTATAAATGCAATGCTTTATTTATATACCTGCATAAACGATAATACAAAGTTTATATGAAAAGGCAAGCAGTGCAGTAATACATAAAGGAATATGTGGCGATTGGTTTCCAACGAAAACCGGAGTAAGACAAGGATGTCTTCTCTCACCTACTTTATTTAATATATTCCTAGAAGATATAATGAACGACGCGCTAAGCAATCATACTGGTTCAATAAAGATAAATGGCCGAAATATAACAAATCTCCGCTTTGCTGATGATATAGATGGTTTAGCTGGCTCGGAAGAAGAACTAATAAATTTAACTGAGTGTCTTTTTAAATCAGCAAATAGATTTGGAATGGAAATAAATCCTTCTAAAACTAAGCTTATGTTAAACGACGACAATTGTCAACCAAACATTGATATTCATGGCGAAATAATTGAGACCGTAAAAAGCTTCAAATATCTAGGATCAATCATAAACGAAAATGGATCAAGAAAAGAAATCCTGTCAAGAGCGGCACAAGCAAGTCAAGCATATAGCAATCTAAAGATAATATGGAATGATAAAGACATACGTCTAAAGTACAAGTTAAAACTCATGGACTCTCTTGTCAACTCGATATTCCTGTATGCATGTGAAACATGGACTCTAACTGATGAACTCGAGAAAAAAATACTAGCATTCGAAATGAAGAACATCAGAAAATTACTCGGTATAACATACCTTGATAGAGTTACTAATCAAGAAATAATAGACCGAATATCATCATCATTAACAAGTCCCTTCACCGATATCCAAGTCCCTTCACCGATATCCTCACAACAGTTAAAAGGAGAAAACTGAAATGGTATGGACACGTGACCAGAGGCGATGGACTTGCCAAGATAATCCTTCAGGGTAATGTCGAAGGTAAAAGATCCCGTGGACGTCCAAAAAAACAATGGATAGATAATATAAAAGAATGGACCGGAAAAGGATTCAATGAACTAAATGAAATTGTATATGACCGGAAGAAGTGGAGAAAATTTTGTTTCAACGTGACACGCCCCCACGGCTCAACAGGCTAAGGGACCAAGGTAACCAAGGTAATAAACGATACTTGTATAAATATTTTTGATATTTATTTAAATATCAGGATAAGATCCATGCTTACTGCTAAATATAATTTATCATTGATCATAAGAAGAATTCATTTATTAGATATACTACACTAAAATAAATATTATATATTGCTATGTATTTTATTATTTCAAGGAATTTTTAAAAAATAAACCCCTTCCTCAATTCAATCCTGGATCCACCCCTGTATATATATATATATATATATATATATATATATATATATATATATATAGACAATAAAAGTGTATGTGTGTGTATTAACCTAGGGGCATCTATAATCTCGAAGTCACTGGTTTTAGTGGAGTGTAGACCACGCATAGTCTGCAAGGCGTAGAATATAGCTGTGACTGTCTCTCCCTCGACCTCGCAACGTCTACTCTCTGCTGTGTACTGGTCAGTGGTAAAGGTCAGTGGTGGAGGTCAGTGGTGGAGGTCAGAGGTAGTGGTCAGTGGTGTATGTGTTACAGAGTAGATTAATAATAATAATAATAATATAATAATAATAAAAATAATATAATAATAATAATAATGATAATAATAATGATAACCAGATTGGTTCATCGTAATATACGAGAGTGAAGCCAGATAGATATGGAAATTGTTATGAACTTAGAGAGATATCTAGCTGCGAGCAAAAAGAAACATTACATTGTAGGCGTATCTAGCGCTGTAAACTACTGATAATGAAGAATCACCCATCTATATTGTGCACTCTATGTGTTTATATAGTGAATTTAACGTTTTCAATTAAATACATATCCTGTCACTAGTTTCTGAAAGTTTGGAGTCAATGGCGATATACGGATGTGGGGAGAATGTGGGCAGAATATGGGAATTAGTATTATTACATCATAATATGATGCCATGTGGTGATGTTATGATGATGTAATGTGTATACCTATATAATGGGTGTGCTATGCTTACCTTTATTCTATAGGCCATGGATTGAACGCAATCTTGAACGGGTGGTAGTGTCTTCAGTGCAAAGGTGATCACGTTTCTCATGGGGTCTTTGTTAACCGTAACGGTGTTGTGTTGTTTATCTGGTGGGGGCGTGTCTATTACATATGGTAGTACTCAGTGTTGAGCAATGCGCAATGGTACGTGATGTTATGTAATCGTTATATTGAATCTATTGAACTCAATAATATACATTACAAAATAATGTACGTTCTAATACACTTTAGAATGAAGTATAGTACATGTTATATTATGAGTTTGATGTGAATATTAGATGAACCAATGGAGAGAAACCACTAACCAAAGAATGCCTTTACACCATCATTAAGAGACTTAGTGATTATGAACAGTTTCATGTCATCCAATCGGAATACTATGGAGGGGTCTTTACTAGGGACATGATTTACCGATAAAGGGGTGGGTATTACCATCAGAGAGACTGGGTCCACATATTGCACTTTATTCATGTCGAATCTACATAATTGTTGGTGGTATGTTGGTGGTAGTGTTGGTGATAGTGGTAGTGGTAGTGGTAGTGGTAGTAGTATTAGTAGTAGTAGTAGTAGTAGTAGTAGTAGTGGTAGTGGTAGTGGTAGTGGTAGTGGTAGTGGTAGTGGTAGTGGTAGTGGTAGTGGTAGTGGTAGTGGTAGTGGTAGTGGTAGTGGTAGTGGTAGTGGTAGTGGTAGTGGTAGTGGTAGTGGTAGTGGTAGTGGTAGTGGTAGTGGTAGTGGTAGTGGTAGTGGTAGTGGTAGTGGTAGTGGTAGTGGTAGTGGTAGTGGTAGTGGTAGTGGTAGTGGTAGTGGTAGTGGTAGTGGTAGTGGTAGTGGTAGTGGTAGTGGTAGTGGTAGTGGTAGTGGTAGTGGTAGTGGTAGTGGTAGTAGTGGTGGTGGTGGTGGTGGTGGTGGTGGTGGTGGTGGTGGTGGTGGTGGTGGTGGTGGTGGTGGTGGTGGTGGTGGTGGTGGTGGTGGTGGTGGTGGTGGTGGTGGTGGTGGTGGTGGTGGTGGTGGTGGTGGTGGTGGTGGTGGTGGTGGTGGTGGTGGTAGTAGTAGTAGTAGTAGTAGTAGTAGTAGTAGTAGTAGTAGTAGTAGTAGTAGTAGTAGTAGTAGTAGTAGTAGTAGTAGTAGTAGTAGTAGTAGTAGTAGTAGTAGTAGTAGTAGTAGTAGTAGTAGTAGTAGTAGTAGTAGTAGTAGTAGTAGTAGTAGTAGTAGTAGTAGTAGTAGTAGTAGTAGTAGTAGTAGTAGTAGTAGTAGTAGTAGTAGTAGTAGTAGTAGTAGTAGTAGTAGTAGTAGTAGTAGTAGTAGTAGTAGTAGTAGTAGTAGTAGTAGTAGTAGTAGTAGTAGTAGTAGTAGTAGTAGTAGTAGTAGTAGTAGTAGTAGTAGTAGTAGTAGTATGTAACACATCAATGTTTCTAATGAATTCACCTACAACTTTTGAATTCAACAAGTTAAAACAAAAATGAGAATATAATGATAATTCGAATCTATTTTGTATGTGATATAAAGGTAAGTATACATGCATGGTATATATACACACACAAGAATACACATATATATATATATATCGTATACTGATTACTAATGTATCTGAATTAATATCATGATCATCTATTGACTAGTTGTGATCCATCATGATATAGATGATATTGATCAGCATATATATATATATATATATATATATATATATATATATATATATATTCATATATTTCTATGATATATAATTATAATACTAAGTAAATATATTACTTCAATACAATACATAATTAATATTATTACAGTGGGTAAATGATTATCTTATATAACATATACACATACATTACACACTACTGATGGTATGATCTGTGATGAAACTGTGATGATCAAGATATCAATTCAAATACATTATTAATGAGTATACAGTATATATATATGTGTGTATGTGAGTGTATGTGTGTGCATACCATGTATATCTATATGTATATATACACACATACATATATATATATATATATTTATGTGTGTAAAGGAACATGTTATATTCACATAAGATTCATGTATAATACCTGTTTAACTCTTTAATACCCTGGCATCTGGGATAGTCTTGACTCAAAAAAACCCAGGCGTCACAGACCGTCTCGTAATTTATTAACACATAATTCAATACTTCATCACTCGATTTATATATAAGAAAATGTAAAAATATGCGATGTTTTCTTTATTTTAGAATTTAAACAAAATTATCTTTATATTTTAGATTTTGCATATAATACAACTGTATATAGTGTTTATTATACAAATTAATAATTATTATTTAATAAATTATAAATGCAAATTTTATATCATCAATATCGTATATTAAACTGGTTATAATCATTATAAAAAACTCTATGTTTATTTTAAATATAATGGAAATATTAAAATAAAAATCATTTTAAACAACATCAAATATGCACACAATAATTAAATAAATTATAATGATTTAATGAAATAACGTTGCTTTATAATTTTTTAGGCATTTTATGAATAAAATTTGCGTAGTTATTATTAAATTAACCGAACTATAGGTCACAATGTTATATTTTAAGGAAGTTTATGATTTATAGCATTATTTATTTCCATTTTACAAATGTCCTTACAAATTATATTAGGACACTCAAGAATAAATGCTAATGAAGCTCTCGTATTAGTATTGAATTTAGGTACAGATGAGTCAGTTAATTTATCAAATTTGTAAAATATCTTATTAATTAATATTTATTAAACATTTTATTAGTATATATATATATATATATATATTTATATATTTTTATATTTTATTTTTTGTTTGAAATTGATATTTATTTTAAATAAAAAATTACTATAATTATTATAATTATTACCATTTAATAAGCATTGTATGTAACATCCCAGTTACCCAGTTGCCTTACATTATTATATGTTATTCAAACTGTTACTTGATTTATATTTTTAATGTTTGTACGCTAATGTTATTTATTTATATATTTAAATTAAACAGTAGTCATTTTTAATATAAGGATATTTATATATATACTGTTTGGAGTACATCAAATATCACCTCTATCCCAACACTATTCTGCATCTACCTCTTAACAAACTGTTCAAATCCTTTCATTCAGTCAAGTATAACATGTATTTGAATCTATTTGAATGTATCTCTAAATCATTTGAAAGATTCTTGATTGTGATTTCAATAATAGACCACTGTATTTCACACACACACACATATATAGAATATCCACTCACCATTCATAATTTGTTTATATCTTAATAACTGTCATTTGTATTATTTGTACGGGTATCCTAGATTCATAACTACTTAAATGATGTACTTTTCCCTCAACTATTATTCTTACAGTATACCTGCTCTGCTAATTTCTTTAATTTACTATGTGCAACATTTTTTTTTAAATTATACTTCTTAGGGACATTATTAATACTGATTTTGATTTACATATTTTACATAATGTACATATAATCGATTAACATTAGTTTCCAGCTATTAATACAAATTAATATGACAGCTATTGTTTGTCATTATTTATTGCACAATGTAAATAAGTGGCCATAATGAACTTGCTTGTACACGCGTTGCTCTATACGTTTGATCATGACTATTATACAATATGACATTAATTAATCCAAAGTAGTCAGGTAATATGTGAATTAAAATATTTGTTCAATTGTAGCTATTCAAATATACATACTATGTTCTCAGTTTGTCGCTGTTTTATACGTGTATCATATTTGCATGTGTAATGTGTACAAGTATCACTAGAAGTATCACGTATATTGCGTAGTTTATGCTGATAACATACATAACACTTAAATTAAACGCTTATTTGAAATTACTAATTTCTTTTAACAAAAATATTATCATCAAAATAAACTAATTTTACTAAATTTTATAATGTATTATTAAGTTTAATTAATAAATTATTATTATTATCATCATGGTATAATCATTGATGTAAAGAAAGTGGACGCAAGCAATTGATGCACTCAGTTCATGTAAAAGATAGATACACCATAACATTTTTCTCAATAAATTAACAAAATGGCATAAGCGATTTTGATTATTCATATTATATAGGTCAATTAAAATAGTAGGATTTTCATCAATATAGAATGAAGTAACTTCTTACTATATGTATAGATTTAGATTATATATGTCAATAAAATAGTGCGTTATCTTCAATTCAAACATATTTAAATACCAAAAACAGAAAAATTACGATGAATGTTGTATTATAACTAATATTATTGTTAATACAGATAGTACATTCAACTTGATAATTAAAAATATAAATATAAATAATAATATAAAATTCATATTATTAGAATTCGACTGCAGCGCCTCTATAGCAAAAGTCCTACATTCAATTAAGTATCCATTTTCTTTATATCGATGGGTGTAATATGAATGAATGAATGAAAATAATTTATTGATTTCAAAAAGTAAATCAATTTTAGAAAATACAATTTCTGCTATATATGTTAATAGTAATCAAGGACAAGGTAATATTATAAATATAAATTAAAATTTTATATAAAATACTGTCCAAAATTGAATAATAATAAACTGATCAATCATTTTGTATGATCTGTGATAAATATAAAGTATTTTCATACAATTGTGTGTGTTTTAACTGGTAAACTAGGACTGTTTTTTGACAGCACCTACACCCATTTAATATTAGTATCAATATTATTAATAATTGTATAGATTTTGTGTATTATATAAAGTTATTCATTTAATAAACATGCCTGGCAGAAAGAAAAATATAATTTGGAAATAATTTACTGAATAAATTATACTATAATATTTTTAATATAATATACACGAAAAATCTAATAATAATCATAGAAGTATTTATTACAAATAACATTCAATATAAAAATGTATTAATACAAATTATTTAATAAATAAAAAACCAAATATTCTTCACAAAAAAACCAAAAAACAAAATAAACCAAAAAAACCGCAAAAAAAATCAAAAAAACTGGTTATTCTTGATTTTTTTTAAAAAAACCAATATAACCAACAACCTTGATTCTCACATTAGAAATATCATAATACTGATAAGAAACAAAATAAGAAACACATGTGTTTATTAACACATACACATATATGAATTCACACCTATCATATATAAATATATATATATATATATATATATATATATTAATACATAAAGCTTGCTAAAGCTTAATATATATATAATCTATAGTCACAGATTTCACAATAAAAACATACCTGCATCTTGAACTACATATCATTATAATGAAATATTGATTACTATTCCAATTTGCATATATGTAAATATTTATATCATATATATATATATATATATATATATATATATATATATAAATATATATTGTAAGGTATATATATATATATATATATATATATATATACATATATATATATATATATATATATATATATATATATATATATATATATATACATATATATATATATATATACATATACATATACACACATATCACTAGAGAAAGATCACACAAGCATACCTGGGTGGGGCTAGTCTAGGTTATAATCTATATAATAACATGATAGATTACATCAGCTACAAGATATGGTATATAACTAAAAAATCTTGTTCTATTCATATCTCTTATTTGTTCTCATCTTCACTATAGACAGTATACTGTAACTCTCTCTCTGCTCTCTATCAATATCTTCTATATAAATAACTAAAATGTATGGTATTATTCGTACTTCTACTAGACTTACTTTTAACTTATCTTATTCTGATTATACTATCTCTGTCTCTTCACTTCTTTCCTCCAAATCATTGTATATTGTATATTTAAACTTCTATGCCACACTCATAAATTATACTTACACACCAACTAATTTACTCTTTATAACCTCTTAGATCCTATTAATCTTCTTCACTAAATTAGGTCTAATAGAGCCATTTGACTAAAAACATATATACCTATAACAAAAAGAGTTTTGGAGGTAGATCTTTCAAATATAAAATATGTCCCCTATAAATTGGAACTCTATTCCAATCAATATTAGGAATATCCAAAACCACTCCATCTTTAAAACTAGATTAAAAATAGTATTACTACTTAGGAAGCATTTACTGAGTGCTAAATGCTATATCAATCTAAATAATTGCTATTGTATTATCGTTCGTTATCGTTTCTTGTTCTAAGTTGCTTATTATTATATATATATACTCATCAATAGCAACTATGTTGCTTATTATTAGTACATTGTATATACACCTTTGATATATGTTTTATATATAAGTGTTTAAATAAACCATTAACATTACAATTACACATACACACACTCACACACATATGCACAGACATCAATATATATAGAGAATATATTATATATTAAAAATAATACTCTCAATATAAAACTATTGAATACAAATACATCATACATCAAAGTTTATAAATATATGTATACATTATTTTATATTGTTCATTATAAAAATAATCATAATATATTATCTAACTATATATATATATATATAGTATAACAAGACATTATGTGAATATAGATTATTTCTTAGTAACAATCATATCTTGAAATCATACCAATTAAATTTAATATTTGAACATACTGAAATAATATATAATAGGGGGTGGTGGTGGTGGTGGTGGTGGTGGTGGTGGTGGTGGTGGTGGTGGTGGTGGTGGTGGTGGTGGTGGTGGTGGTGGTGGTGGTGGTGGTGGTGGTGGTGGTGGTGGTGGTGGTGGTGGTGGTGGTGGTGGTGGTGGTGGTGGTGGTGGTGGTGGTGGTGGTAGTAGTAGTAGTAGTAGTAGTAGTAGTAGTAGTAGTAGTAGTAGTAGTAGTAGTAGTAGTAGTAGTAGTAGTAGTAGTAGTAGTAGTAGTAGTAGTAGTAGTAGTAGTAGTAGTAGTAGTAGTAGTAGTAGTAGTAGTAGTAGTAGTAGTAGTAGTAGTAGTAGTAGTAGTAGTAGTAGTAGTAGTAGTAGTAGTAGTAGTAGTAGTAGTAGTAGTAGTAGTAGTAGTAGTAGTAGTAGTAGTAGTAGTAGTAGTAGTAGTAGTAGTAGTAGTAGTAGTAGTAGTAGTAGTAGTAGTAGTAGTAGTAGTAGTAGTAGTAGTAGTAGTAGTAGTAGTAGTAGTAGTAGTAGTAGTAGTAGTAGTAGTAGTAGTAGTAGTAGTAGTAGTAGTAGTAGTAGTAGTAGTAGTAGTAGTAGTAGTAGTAGTAGTAGTAGTAGTAGTAGTAGTAGTAGTAGTAGTAGTAGTAGTAATACTAACCTAACTTGAGCGGAGAAAGTTTTAATGTCGAACATACCACGTAATAGTTTGCTGGGATGAGGGAAAGAGACGAAGGAAAGATTACGAGTGACTTCTAAGATAACTGGCTTAGTGTTCTTATCTTCGTATTTACTTGTGACATACCTAGGGATGGGGCTTATTAATATTGCATTATCACTACCACGCTACGTTAAAGTTACGTCATTGTCATGTGACACATGTAGTAGGTAGGATAGAGAAATCAATAGAGAAACACTATACACTATACACTATTGAGAATTAATACTTGTACTTCAACTTAATAATATAGTAATTCAGCCCCACCTAAATAGCTATAAGCTCGTGACAGATATACACAGCGGTAAGGTATAACGGGTGTGGCATGAGCTAAAGGGGGTGTGATCTATGTGTAACCTACCAATTAGGAAGCATGTCGGAACGAGAGAGCATGTAAAAACTGACATCGAATTGACAACTCCAGGCAACACCGGGCATCAGAAGGCTAAAGTTTGACCTTGACACATGAAACTCGTACAGGTCTCCTAGCACTGGTTCTATTACCACGTTATGGGGTACCTGGTCCATGGTTAGTATATGTAAAAGTTAGCAGTAATAGGTTATTTTAAGATATTACTAATCACTAATGGTGACTGGTAATCACATGGATTTGTTACTAAATTAATGAAACAGGTGGTTTCTAATCGGAATATAAGCGATGCAGTGATTCTTCTAGTCGGATAATATTGTCTCCGAATGGGTAATAACATAAGGAAAGTGGGTGTCTACGAGATCAGTGAATGCCCTCCCCAAAATAAATAATAATAACAAAAATATGCAACTAAATCACTCGAACACGACTATATATCGTAATAACGATACATAACAATAATGGGAGTGGCTTATATATAAGTGGCACCTGCCTATGATGCTAATTCTACATTAAAGATTGGCTAAGCACGATTACATAACACTGCCATGAAAGCTGCCAGCAACGCAGACGTCATAGTAACATGGTGTATAAGCATACCTGAAACATGGTGTGTGGACTGTGCATAAACATAGTCCAGGATCCGTCGTTATAGATGGTTTCAGTGCCGACATTCTTCAAGGTCAACTCAACGCTGTAGTAAAACTGGTCTGGGGTACCGTAGCCTTCGACAGTTCTCAGCACCGAGTAGTGGATGTCAAGATGGCGGCCGATGTAGTGCAGTCTCAGCTGGAGTTCTGATATACGGGAGGAGGGTTAATCTGGGCCCTAGAAGGGTATCCTGGTATGTTTAAATACCACCCTTCATTACATTTGCTTTCAAGGCATAAATGTGTGATTATGTGCATATCGAAATTCCTTAACTAAAATTTAAGGGATTATATATGGGTTATAAAAATAAATGAAAAAATTGAATATTCTTTATTATAGAAATATCTTGTTTAGTTAGTTACTTATATCATATCAAAAATATAGAGCTTAAAACGATCTACAAATCATCAAAATAGATATTTTTATAATATATACTATTTATAATATATATATTATAAAAATAAATTGCAAAATTCCTTTTAATTATAACTATTGTAAAATAGTTATACTTTATAATTTAAATAAAATATTAAATTTTAATATATATATCACTAAATTAAGAAGTTTATTATGATAGTTGAAATATCATAGGTTATTTTTATATATGCATAAAGCATAGTTAGTGCGACTGTGGGCCCTATAGGGTAATACATGCATTTCAGCCACGCAAATACTGCTTATTATATTCAAAGTTCAATTTTTGTTTATTATAAACATTCTTCTTATACATTTTTTAATTTTGTTATATAATATCCATTTCCTATAATATTTAAAAATTTAAAACATCATGTTTATATTTTATAATATAACATTACAGAATTTGATTTACTTAATTTATGTCAAATAGATCTAATATAATAATTATATCTAATTACATTATTTTCTATAACTTATGTAAAAACATATTCTACAACGCTTCACTACAAGTTTACACTCTATAAGTTTACATACTTACATTATTTATATTCTATTCAACTTTGTAAGTTAGATTTATTAGTGAAATGTACTATAGATACCATTATTTTTATTGTTATTGTTATTTTGGTGGAGTCCTTTCATCCTATCCACAAACTTAGAAGACATTTGTACTCATAACCATATGGCTCTAATGTCCTTTCGAAGCGGCTCTCGTATTAAAGCATCCATAGTTTTAATGAGAGCAGATCATTTTTTGTACACGATAAGCTCACTTCTAAATATTATTTTAAGACATATTCGATGGGTTCAGAGAGGGATTGAACCCGGATCCTACTACCTGTGTGTCAGACGCCTTAGTCAACTGAACACACGAACAATAGAGTATGCGACTGACTAAATTATAATGACCTGATGTATGCGCTGGTAAATCCCTGCCATTGAACACGTTGATGTCATCGTCACTGCCACCTCGACGGGCCATCAGATCATCGTTACCACGGTAACCACCAGTGAAGTAAAGGAATGACACTACGCATGAGATACACACCAACGCCACGATGAACTGCTTTCCCTTAGGTGTCAGGGTGATGATCTTCATATTCTTTCTGTCGGAGGGGTCGCGAGGTCAAGGTGTGTGTCTTACAACTGGGCCACCATAGTTTCCGCAGTGACAACCGCTACGAGCGAGAATAAACAAGCTTTCGATGGAAATAAACGACACCGGGGTTAGTTAGTTGATGTTATTACGATGACGATAACGATGACTATGATAAAGCAGATGATCGTATAGGGTACAAATAGGTAGGCGTAAGCACATGTATATTGATGCGTTTAAATGAGCTTGTAATAATCTCTGAGAAAGCATGAATGAAGCTAAACACACTAAGTGATAGTACTAGACGATGATATTAATATGTTCTAACCTAATTTTGTTATCGAACATTACCTAAATAACGTTGGAATTATATTATTGAATGGTTTCGAATAAAATAATTAGAAATGGGTGACGAAATAACAACTATTATTAAATAAATAGAGGATGAGGTATATGTAGAGGATATAGTAATAATATAATATAATTCTGAAAGTATTAATAAGGATTAAACAGAGTGAGAACCACAATAAATTGATGTACCATGTTTACTTTTATAGGAAATGCACCCACAACAGGATAATAATCTCACGATAATAGTAGTAGTAGTTATAGTTGTAGTATAGGGGGTGTGTTGGTGGTGGTGGTAGTGGTAGATGTAGGGGTGGTACTAGTGATTTCATGAGAATAAAAGCACTTGAAACTATACCATTGGTTATCCTCGATTTTTTAATTATTTCTATATTGCAATGAAAATTTAAAATTTTAGAACAACATTTTAAATTTAATAGTTTTTTAGAAATACTCAATATACAGAGGCAATGCGTTCCCTATCTTTATACATGTAAATTTAACAGAATGACCGTCCCATTGGATTATCCCTTTAAGGTAAAAAAAAAAGACACGATAGATCTAACATTAGAACTGAATTAACGTCAAATTTTAGTCTATAACAAAAGTAAATACAATAATATTAATAAACATTAGTTACAATAACGCAGCCTATAGAATACTTAAATTGTGATCATGAATATAAATTATTATTTATTATTTAATTAAGTTTATAATTAGTAATTAAATAGTAATTATTAATATTATAGCTATTTATTATATTAACAACTAGCTATAATAATGTTAATAATACATAATTAAAATTCCACTGAAATCATATTATAATCTATATAAAAGGGGTTTCACACCAACTCGAACGCAATTATTAACTCAAATTATTAGAGGTTAAAGTTTAACTTTAATATTTAAATCCAATATTTAAAATAAAATAAATGCTTATCTATAAAAGGGGTTTCACACCAACTCAAACGCAATTATTAACTCTAAAAAGTAGGTGTAAAACATCTTTTAAAAAATATAGTTAAACTTTAACCTCTAATAATTCGAGTTAATAATTGCGTTCGAGTTGGTGTGAAACCCCTTTAATATATAGAATATAATATATACTTATATATCCTATTTGTTTTTTTCAATTAATTATAATTAAAATGTTAAATAAAATAATTAATATTAAATTTGTAATAATAGATTACAAAGAGCATTGTTTTTTGATTGTGTTGAAGTGAATTTAATTAACATAACTTAGCATGTATATAAGCCCTTTCAATATTCCTAGATAGAATGTTGTGTTTTCAAATGTATCATGTCGGAAGTTATTAATATGGATGTAATAAAGATCCATCACTATCATTGTTTATATAAGGGAATAAATTAATATTTTATTTTTTATAAACATTTTCTTCCACTGGAAATATAGCTATTGACCAATGAAAATGTATACTTAAGACAGGATATTCATTAACTATATCATCAAGTTATAAAATAACAATATTAAATTTTTTAAATAATTATAAATATTCAAATATCTGTACAAGTGTTATCCAAGTAATAACCCCGTATATTTAAAAATAGAATCGCCTAAGATATTAATAAAGAGGTGGTTCTAAATAGATTGCTAAATTTATTATAACTTATATATTATATTATACTTCATAGTTATTAAAAATGTCACAGATTTATGTCACAGATTATTAGTGATATTAAACTATAGTTTAATATATATATATATATATGCTTACAGTTTAAACTGTCAAAGTTACTTTGAAAGTATAATTATTATAATAATAATGATGAACATATATTATAATAATATAGTTAGCATATATATATATATATATATATATATATTAAACTATAGTTTAATATCACTAATAATCTGTGACATAAATCTGTGATAATAATTATATGATTATCATATCATAATGATATAAAATTTTTAGAAATTTCGCGATCCATATATAATGTCGTTATTTAGAGAGCTATCGCGATTCTATTTTTAAATATCTTCAGCTTTAATAAGTTATAGCGGCTATAACTCTTATTCCAAATATAGTCAATATAATATTAAATATTCAATATTTATATAATATATTGCCACAACTACATTTACGTTACATGTAACCTTTGGCGACGAAAATTGTCCTTTAGATAATAAACCTGTTAATATGACAAAGGTATTATAAAGAACAATGTTAATAGTATAATTATTATTAGAACTTAATAATTAAGTATAACATTTAATACTTTTACAAGTGATAATGATCGTCACAATTAAATTAAATTCAGAATTATTCTTTATAAATATTTGTTTAGTTTAATATTGATAATTTCTATCATTTAAAATCTTTTATTAATGAAGTAGTATTATTAAAAGAAATAATAAAAATAATATGTATTTTAAAAATATTACCTGATAATATTAATATTGCATTAAAAAAATAATATGTTATATTTATTAAATAATGTAATATGTTTAATATCTAAAGTTTAATTTGTATATACATTTTAAATATTCAATAAATAATGACTAGTCATTTCGTGTCAATTATTAAATATATTTATATAAAAATTCATATAAATGTCAATGATGAAGATAAATGTATATTAATATAATAATATATATACTTATATATCCGTAGATATTATTACATTAATATAAAGATATTGGCGAAATAGAATAAAAGATATAAATTTACCTTACGTATTATATACATAGATTTATAGTTTACCATCAAAATTGTTTGCATATATTATAGTTTACAGGTAAAATACAAATCTATGTGGACAAATGCGAAATGACTAGAGATTCAATAATTAAAGAAATCATACAAAATTTCAAAAACCATAAATTTATATTTTACTTGTAAACCATTGACTTGTATTGATACCCAATACATATACCCAATACAAGTCAATGTTGTAAACCCTAAAAACTATAATCTCTGCACAAAAAAACATAGAGCTAGAGTACAATTTTCTCTATGAAAAAAAAACAGAAAAATATACATTTGATCATTGCATTTTATTGGGTCAATACATATATTTAGATTACTCTTATATGTTACACATATGGCCCATAGGCTATGGGTCAATATAATTCAATACATTTGCATGAATAATTCATTCCATAGATTTAGAGTAGATATAATGTGTAATTAAAATATATTCTTATACAAAATATATATGCATATTATTATTATTAAATTTTATTTAAACACTTTTTAAACATAAAATAAACGTTAACAAAGGTGTGTACACATTCATAAAAAATATGTGATTACATGGATTATATAAACGATGGAAAATAAATAAGAGTTACATGTATCATTCATAAGGTGAGAAAAGGTGAGTTTTTAATTCTCTCTTGAATTCAGTTCTTGATGTGGTGCACCGCAGAATATCGGGAAGTTCGTTCCATGCCTTTACTCCATATTCGACGAATGAGCCAGTATTGCTGTATGCTGAAACTTCTATAGCCTTTACTCGGAATATGTGACGAGAACGGAGACTCCTATAATTATCTATGCCTTTAATATCCGTAATTCAGCAACATATATGTTGCTGAATTACGGATATTAACAGGCATAAATAATCAGGTGTTCCATAGTGGATAGCCGCATGCATGAGTGTGCATAATTTGTACACGATTCGTTTCTTTACCGGTAGCCAGTGTAGATCATATACATTATAATTAGGTTTTCTAATTTTAATATCTAGAAAATATATATTTTATTAAAATATATTAATATATAATATTTATTATATATATTAGAAAATCTGTAAAAAATCATAAACCCAAGGGGTGTAATTGGATAATAGATGTAGTGTATCACTGGTGTATTACATACTCTAAGTATATGAACCATATATAATTATGTATCAAGATTAAGGTATTAAGATTTATATATCAATTGATCAATTGATATATTTGCAGGTCCCACGTTATGGGACCCACAATATGGATGTAGCTCCACCCGCGATATCTATGCATTGCATTTAGTATGGATATGATCAAAGATATTTCGAAGGATCTAAGGTTGTTCCTGAGGATTCTTCACACAGTCGTTTTCTATATGTAAATATATGTGGATAACAAATAAAAATAATTTATGGATTAAAATTATAATTTTGAATGTATATATCCTACATTTATATTTATTAACACATTTTATAGATATTTATATGTGATAGGATATTTATTATATATCGTAGGTATAACCACACATAGGTATATAGTATATACCTATATAAACCATATACCTATATATAACCGATAATACTTCTGAAGAAGTTCCATTCGATAATAATCCTATTATATATTATTGTCCCTTTAAACTATATATTTCAAGCATTACAGTATATAGGTATACCTAAATGGATTAGATAAAAACCAAATTTCAGACACTATAGGAAATAAATACTTAATTTACTCTATTAATATTAATTATATAACTCTATTAGTTAGAGAATTATATATACAACTTTATTTTTATATAAATAATATAGCTCTAGCATAACTCTAGTTATATATAGACTAATTAGTATACTTATCTAATTATAGAATAGTAATATTTTAAATTTAAAACGATTTTCTATTAAGTTAACTATAATGTTAGTGTTAACCCCCTTGCTTTCCGGAAATGTGCTTGAAATATAATAACTTTATAGGGGGTATCTCATTACACCTTGATAGAAAATGGTTTTAAAGTTACAATATTTCCGGCAAGTTGCCGGAAAATCTTATAGTGAGAAACCTATAATGGGTATTGTTTTTCGAAGCTACATTTAAATAAATAATAAATCCAAAAATATTAGCTCTTCTACCCGTCGCATTTGAGCTAGTGTCATTTTTAATTCAATAATTCGGTCGAATGAACCATCTTTCCTTCGGAAAATCTTTGTGCCTATATCACTCCTATATTTAAAAAAATATACTATTGATCCTTCCAAACCCTCTAACTATCAACCATTTTCGCAATTATCATAAATTTCCAGGAATTTCCAGGAATATGGAAGACATTGTTTCGAGTTATAGCTCATTTATTATATCACATAGAAATCAATTGTTGATTGGTTTCAGAGTTATGATGTTCAAAGTAATTCTAATTATTCGAAATTGTATCGAATATTTGAGATGCATCTCATGTTCATGTTCATTTTAACATTTACAACTATAGTTTCGAGTTGAACATCTATATGTCTAACTAGTCTAAAGTATGTCATTTAACTTTATGTAGGTACTACTACTACCTACTCCATAAAATAATCTAGTATTTAACTTGTTGCTCATTTAACTCGTTCCAACATCTGCACTAAATATAAAATATAAATAATAATAGTAACTCATATTTACTAAATATATATATATATATATATAGGGGAAAATAACCGAATACGGACAGTCCCCGAATACGGATACGGACACTCTCGGTATCTCAGAAATCATAAATCCTACAAAAAAATGTTTAATGAATAAAATATTCATAATTATATAATTAGTCTAAAAAAGTATTTTTTATTTTTTAATTATTCAAAATATTGCTGTTATATTCAATAAACTGATTTTTTTATTACGTTTTAAAATTTATGAAAAAAATGTCAACTTAAAACCTTCTCAAGTATATATAAATGTATTAGTATAACATATAACAATATATTATTAAAAACTTAAGTATTCTAAACATTATGTACCTAATTTCTATATTTGTTATCAAATATTCATTAAGTTATAAGCATATAACTAGAGGTCATATAAGTTCCTAATACTGACACTTTAAATGTCTTAATACGGACACCCTATAACCATCGATATAAAGAAATACTTTCTTTATATCGATGCCTATAACCAATCAACGCACATCGTATGAACTATTCTGATTTTCATAAAAAACGCCCGCGTTATAATATTAATACTACCAATAAATCTAATTCTATAAACATTATTATTTATACATTTAAATTGTATTATTAATTAAAAAATAATAAAATATTAATTAATTAAATTACAATATATTTTTCATAAAATTAATTATAAATAACGTAATTGTAATTTGTCTGATTAATTCATCAATAATATATAGTTTATCTAGTGGTATATAGGGCATCCGTATTATAACACAGGGTGTCCGTATTCGGACATGGGTATCGAATACGGACACCCCCGTTATCTATGGAATTAAAAGATTAAATAAAATTTTAAAATTACAATAATATCTATAATCATATAATATTAATATATTGTAATATTTGAATACAAATAATGAGTCATAAAAAGTTAAGAACATTTATTGTTAACGTGTCGTAATTTCTCACAAATTGTTTCAAGTAAAATCAGGTATAATGGAAAAGTTATAACTCGCTGGTTTCATTGACATCTACTAGAAGATATTCGATTGAACCTTTTCATTACACTCGAGATTTTCCTCAACGATCAATAATGGGTCCAATTATTTATATATATATATATATATAATATATATATTGAATATTCTACACATTCAATTGATTTTTAGAAAATACCCTCATATTCACTATAATCTCTTTGTTGATAACTTATAAATTTATAATCTTTTTCAACTGTATCTGATCAAGATATAATTCAACTTTCAGATGTTATTGTAATATAATTTTATTTTATTGTTTTATTTTAACTCTCTTTTTTAAATATTGCTAAAACTGGTAGTAATATACTTCATAGATCACATTCACTCATCTATTCCTTATCTCACTTCCTATAGCGTACATCATCACTACTCTCGGTCTTACTATTAATAATAAACGTACTTATTCATCACACCTATATATATATATATATATATATATATTATTCATCACACCTATTATAATAGTTAGCAATATATACACCTACTATTCGTTAAGTAAATTATTTCCTACACAGTATAGGTAAGACTTACGACGTACGTCTTATAACACGTGTTATAATCTAACATTCTCGATAACTAAATCTCTATTTCATTCGTTAGGCTTTAGTCGACTTAGATACTGTAATTCGCTTTATTTCAATATTTCTAAAAAAACTGATGAAAACATTTGATTCTATACAACGTAGATCTGTGTGTATAGTATGCACTGCATACTGTTAAGCTTAAACGTAATTATGTAACCATATGGTGTGTATTATTATTTAACAAATATAACATGTTATTGTTACATCACTTACTGTATTTCTGCCGAGCATGCTCGACCTGGTAAGGTAAGTACTTACTGTATGCCTGGCATACAGTGTATGGTAATAATATATGGAGTAATAAATTCTATATTAATAAATCATTAGATAGTACACCCTAGGCCTGGTTTTTCTTAAATAATATATATAATTATTTATATTCATTGATATCAAAATGCCAAAGTGTAATATTATATCCCTTATAATATTATAAGATATAAGATTATATCACTTATATGTTATAATGTTTTATTATAACATTATATTTATCTTAAAACTAAATTTAGAATTTTATAATTCAGACATCCTTTGAAGTAGGGGAAAGTAACCGAATACGGACAGTGCCCGAATATGGACACTCTCTGTATCTCAGAAACCATAAATCCTACAAAGAAATGTTAATGAATAAAATATATATTATATAAATAGTCTAAAAAAGTATTTTTTATTTTTTAATTATTAAAAATATTACTGATATATCCAAATCAACTGACTTTTTTATTACGTTTTTTAATTAATGAAAACAAATTTCAACTTAAAAACTTCTCAATAATATACAAATGTATCGATATAAAATATAAAATTATATTATTAAAAAATAGAGTATTCTAAAATTATATATATAATTTCTATATTTTTTATCAAATATTCATACAGTTATAAGCATATATCTAGAGGTCATATAAGTCCATAATACGGACACTATAAATGTCTTAATACGGACACCCTATAACCAATCAGCGCGCAGCGTATGAACTATTCTGATTTTCATAAAAATCGCGTTCGTTATAATATTAATACCACCAATAAAGCTATATCTAAAATTGTTATTATTTAGATACTTAAATTGTATTATAATTAAAAAAATAATAAAAATAAATAAATTATTAACTAATTAAATTAGAATAAATTGTTCATAAAATTAATTATAAATAATATAATTGTGTCTGATTCATCATTAATATATAGTTTATATAGTGTGGGTGTCCGTATTATAACACAGGGTGTCCGTATTCGGTACCACGCACGTTATCTATGGAATTAAAAGATTAAATATAATTTTAAAATCACAATAATACCTATAGGTTTTAATACCTATACCTATATATAATCATATAATATTAATATATTGTAATATTTGAATAATGATAAGGAGTCATAAAATGTTAAGATCATGTATTGTTAAATTGTACGTGTTAGGTTACTTTCGCCTATGACCGGGATATGTACTATAGCCGGCTATTTCAAAAGGGTGGGATTATGGGAGTGCACCCAACCATGGTTATAGTCAAAATACTGTAAATTCTAATTCGATTATATAATATTGTAGATAGTTTTTTATATAGTTACTTTATTTCAATTGCACTTGATAATTCGATTATATAATAGTTAAAAATATTAAAGTTATTTGCATGCATGACTCGTATTCTATGTATAGACATTTACATGTAAATATATAGGTGGAAATAGGTGGTATTGTAAAAAAAAGTTACTGGTCACTGAATATTTAATATTTGTAATTACTTTTATATAAATATATTCTCAATATATAGATATAATGTATTCTTTATATTACAAAATCTAAAAATAACCTATAATATAATACAAATTATATACAGTAGGTTTTTAATAATTTCTTAATATTAACCTAAGTCTTAGTATTCCTAATAATCTATTTAATTTATGACAATTTTAGTTTTACGTTGAGTACCTATCTACATTATTTAAATAAATAAGATAAAATATCACGTATTTATATAACTTTTATTAAATATATGTATATATATAAAGTACATTTAATAAAATAATAATATTATAATTTCACATGGAATTTTCACTGGTTTGGTTTGGTTGGGTTTAGTTTTGCAATGTTCATCTTAATTCATTACATTTCGAGTTAGCCTATAAAAGTACATACACATATATATATATATATATATAATAAAGTGTTATACACAACTTATACTAGTATATAGTTTATACTATATACTACTTGTTACATACTACACTGTTAAAAATAAGGGTATAACATTATGAATTATATGGTATAACATATGGAAATACGAGTTATACCATACAATTACGTTAAATGGTATAAGATCACATATTATATGGTATAACATTTGATTTTTTTAGTTATACCATATAGTTTAATTGAAATGGTATAAGATCACACATTATATAGTATAACATTTGTTTTTTTTAGTTATACCATATAGCTTAATTTAAATGGTATAAGATTACGAATGATATGGTATAACATTCGTAATTTTTAGTTATACCATTATCTATTAAATATAATGGTATAACTTTATGAATTAGATGGTATACAATATGGAAATACCAGTTATACCATAACATTTTAAAATTAAGTTTAAATTTGATTGAAAATAAAATGTATAAGAAATATAATTCATAATAGTATCCTTCATAATATCCTTAATATAACAGTTTACTTATTGTTGTGTTATATTATTATAGACATAGCATTTATTGCTTCTAATTGCAATTAAACTGGTTTTCAGAAACTATATAGATTCCCCATAGGGAAATATGTATACATATTTCCTATATTTTATATACAAATACTTATAATTATTCGAGTATATGTATATATATATATATATACTATACATATTAATAATAACATATTGATTTAATTAATTATATATTACCTTCATATAAAAACTAAGTGATATTTTGAATAAAACTATTGTTATAAATTTATTTACAATACAAGCTAATAGGCATAATTTGTATATTACATATAATTCCCAGAATTAACTTATAATCAACCCATAATTCCATAATTTCATTTTATTTATTTACACATTATATTTCCACTCTACACTCAACATGAGAAGCATCTATTTTTCAACTCATTACAATATACATAAGGTATTTATACTTATATTATATATATATATATATATATATATACAAATTATATCATATTATATATATAATATAAAAGTTTATATAATATATAATTTCATAATATATTTATATATTATTTATAATATATAATTAAATTGTTAAAATATTATTATATAATTATATATATATATATGTTATAAAGTCACAGTTGTAGATATATCGATTATTGTAATATATATTTAAATGCATTTAGCATTACGTAACAGAAATCGATATATCTACATGAAAACTTTAAACTAGATTTCGGTGTCTCGCTCTGTGTTAATTGTATAGCCATAGCCATGCATGGCCATACCATCGATATAAAGAAAGTTTCTTTATATCGATGGGCCATACATGTAAATATTGTTATCGTCTGTCAAGTATATTTCGTTATTTTTCTATAGAATAAATTCCACTAGGTGAGATTGCCTCATTCTTCGTTATGCATATCATCAGGTATGTACTATTATTATTAGTATTATAATTATTATTATGTTATATTATTATTATGTTCAACAGGTCTTTGCTTTGATTAATAAATTATATTAGAACATTCACTTTATTATATATATATATATATATATTATAAAATTATGATAACTATATGCTATAGAATATAATATTGTATACATATTAATATGCAGGAAACTGAAGAATTATTTGCAGAATTTCAAATTCATTTAAAATATTAGAAAAACGGCCGGAGAGGGATGAAAAAGCATATAACGTATATACAAAAATATATAGACGAATATATTGATGTACTATGTAGCGCTAATACGCACACTGATCAAACAGGTAATTTAGTTATCTAATTAATAACATTAGTTAAATATCTATATAAAATAAATATGCAATTATATTTTATTACTCCATATGGATAGTATACTATATATCCATATATGGTCAATTATTTATTTTATTTTTAGCTCACAATGTAATTAAATTTAATAATATTACTAATAGTTATATATATATAAATATGTTTACTGTTGTACAAATATTATCAATATCCTTCTATCCTTAATCAAATATAGATTATAAAGTCTATAATTAAATAAATAATATAATTTTTCCAAAAATAGATGCGGGAATCTTATATTTTATGATGGGAGTTTGCGAATTATTGAAAAATGAATTTACAATGAAAATAAAAATAAGGTTACTTAATAATTACTTAATAACTATAGATTTAATATTATAGTTATTTTATGATTTTTCTTATGCTAATTCAAAAGTATAGTATACTCTATTATATATATAACTGCTATTGGATTTTTCTAATTACAATTCTAACCTATACTTTATATATTATTATCATATATGATATTAACTGTATAAAGTTTCTTATACGATACATATGTATACTATTATATAATATGCAATATTATTATATACTCGAGTATACTATATATATATATATATATATATATATATATATATATATATATATATAGATATATATAACTTATATAAATATTTTAATTTTAATTGCAGGAAATAATGACTCCATATATCAGAAAAGAGGATGTTTATTATGTGTGTCGATAATTGTATGGTTTTCGTTCAAAATAATTTATTTCGTATAGAATAAAATATATGTTATTAAGTGGTATTGTTAATTTTATTTGTTTCACGTAACATGTCCTACAAATATTAATTGTTTATGTAATTTTGTATCACGTTATTTATTTTAAAATGTATCTGTTAATTAACAATATTGTTACACTAACATATATGTGGTTTTTAGAAAATAAATTATCATTATAAATGTCGATTCCATATATAAATTAATAATATAGAATAGTAAGTTATTATAAACACTGGTATAAATTTAAATAAAATATAGTATAACTTTTAATAAATTATGATATAACTTTATATAATATATGGTATACATTTTAATAAATTATGGTATAACTTTAAATAAAATATAGTATAACTTTTAATAAATTATGGTATAACTTTATATAATATATGGTATAAATGTTAATAAATTATGGTATAACTTTATATCAAATATGGTATAAATTTTAATAAATTATGGAATAACTTTATATCAAATATGGTATAACTTTTTATAAAATATGGTATAACTTTATATAATATATATATTATATACCATATATGGTATAAATTATGGTATAACTTTATATAAAATATGGTATAACTTTTTATAAAATATGGTATAACTTTTTTAATTAGTTATACCGTAAATGGTATACCAGGGCGCCACGGGGTTATACCATTTTTTAATCAATGTTATACCATTTATTTCTAACAGTGTAGTATATAGTATATAGTATATACTATATACTGTATAAGTTGTGTATAACACTTTATTATATACTATATAGTATATAGTATATACTACTTGTTACATTTGCATTACATATAGGTTTACATATACCTACTTTGTATTACAATAAAGTAAATATAATATTTTACATATTAGTTACGATTACTATGATTTATAAATCATAGTATACTGTATATAATTTGTATTATATTATAGGTTATTTTTATATTTTGTAATATCATGAATACATTAGAGCTATATATTGTGAATATGTTATATACAACATTAATTAAATATATTAAATTTCAGTGACCACTGGTCACTGACCAGTAACTTTTGTTTACAATATAACCTAGCACTTATTTATGTACGTGTATGTAAATGTCTATACATAGAATACTAGTCACGCATGCATATCAAATAACTATAACATTTTTAACAATTATATAAGCGAATTAGCAAGTGCAATTAAAATAAAGTAACTCTATAAAAAAAACTATCTACAATATTATATAATATAATTAGCGTTTACAGTATTTTGACTATAGCCACGCCCATAGACCCACCCTTTTGAAATCGTATTTGTGTATTACTTTCTTCTAATGCATAATTAGATATTATTATTTTTTCCAAATGTGTGTATATACATATTAGTTATTTTTGGTTTAAATTTGAAGCGATTCGTACGTGTATTTAGTTAAATAGCATTGATTTTGTAGTCACGTGACCATCTGCGACGATTATGAGTATGAAGACGAAGTATTATATGACACCGGCAATAGTGTCTGGTAACCATATGAACGACGAGTTGAAGCTACTAGATATATATATATATATATATATAAGTATTCACTACGTAGAGTAAACAATTATAATTGTTATGATCGATAATTATCGATTTCCCAACAGATTTACCAAAGATGTTGTGAAGTGATTCACTTAAAAGGATTAGAAAAATATTTGGATTTACTATTAGAAGCTTTCAATGTATATAAATTTTATGTAAACATACTTTCTAAATAGACTTAATATATACATATATAAATATATAAAAAACCTATATAAATATATTATAATACATACTTATTATTAGTATCCCAGCAAACAGTAAGAGCAGCATAATAGCAGCATAACAGCAAATGCTAGAGCCTCAAATGTTTACATTGTGCTATTATGCTGCTATTAAATGTCTATTATGCTGCTATTAATTTGTAATGATATTATGCTGCTATTATGCTGCTATTATAATAATAGCAGCATAGTAGCAGCATAATAGACATTTAAAATTAATAGCAGCATAATATCAGCATAATAGCAGCATAACAGCAGTTTAGCATTTTAACTCTAGCATTTGCTGTTATGCTGCTATTATGCTGCTCTTACTGTTTGCTGGGATGGAGTATTACTAAATATACACATCTGTGTATTGCATATCGACTATCTATAGATTATAATGTATAGGATAGCATGTAGTTGTAACAAAAACATCATAACATGGTGTCTATAGGTATATATATACTGCGAACAACGTACAGTGTACACTGCGTACGCCGTATATTAAACGCATATATCCTATAGGATATACTCGTTTATACTAAGGACATGTCCTCTATATACATATAACCCTCCACTATAATATAGCGGTAGCCTTCCCGCTAGGAGGGGTATCGGTATACGGGGGCGACCAACACCGGATATCGACGTCATCAAAGGCAGCTACTAGCGGCGGCGAGTAATAGTTACGTAATCACATTATCTGATTGACATTGGTCATATCAATGGTAGGGGGCGTTTATTCTGTGATAAGAGCCGCCAACCTATAGACGCGCATCACGGGTAGGAAACACCGTATGTATCACGATAGTTGTTATGCATGGTCGACATCTAAATAACCTTCCCTTTATTGAGATATACCTACATATGGTGTTTATGAATAGAGTGTATAGAGTCGCATACAACCTCTGCTTACATAATATATAGTATTTATCATGATGTATTAATGATTGTATTTAAGTATACTTAATATATATATATGTATACTTATCTATAGACTGGAACACGATACATGAATTTAGGTAGGTGTATATACTATTATATATATATTTCTACACGAAACAATTACCTTTATAATAATATGTATTGTTTTATATAGCCATTCTATTTAGTTGTATGTTTATTACCTCTATGACATACTAGTATATTGTTTTATTAATATTATTCTTAATTATTTTATATATATATAAAGTAATTTATCAATATATACTTAGTGATATTAAATTATATATATATAATATATATTTTGTTTGTTTTGGATTGTAAAATGAGTTATTCATTTTATTGAGCAAAACAATCTTTTTTGGGTTAACAAAATAAAACAACAACAATTATGTTTCAGAAGGAAAACTGAGTGTAACTGTAGTTCGATATATCCTCTAGTTATAAGTTTGTATTAAAATAATAAACAATAATGTTTTTGTGTATGAATTATATAATGAAAATGTAACATTACAATAATTGTAATGAAAACAGATTTGATTGTGTATTAATCATTAATTGTTTTTAAGTGTATAAAACAATATATTTATATTTTCAACAGTAACTATATAATATAATCAATATAGGTAAATAATATAATATGTATAAACTCTGTTAATTTTATAAACATTTATCAAACGGATCAAACTTAGTAATCTTCCAAATATTGTAAATTGTGTTTACAACATTTCAAGATATAAACTTCTAAAGTTTTCTGTATAATAAATATGATATAATGTGTAATATATTCTATATAGGAGTATGTTTATAATGCATAAATATAACATACTTATAATTATTTTTTAACAACATATTAGACATAATTGTAAAGATAATGAATTATCTTTTAATATTTTAAAATAAAATAATTGTTGATAATGCAATGAAGGTGCACCTGTTATGGTATTAACTAAAATGTATGATTCATATGTATTCCTATGTATGAAGAATTATATCATGATATTTAATGGAAATTAATTATAATGTATATTTTAGATATATATAATTTACAAAACTATATATTAACAAATTATTCATAAATTCAAACCAAATATACTAAAATGTCACTTATATAAATAATATATAAATAATAAAACAATTCTTAAATAATAAATAACTAACTTTATAAACTGAAATGCAATTGAAAACATTATAAATGTCTATGACTTACTAAAGAGGGTGAAAACACAGTGAATTTACAGCGAGTATTACAATTAAATATATACTAATAAAATATATTTTAAAATTTTAAATAATCTGAAATTATATCTTTTTAACTCTTGTATAGAAATATATGATAGTAGTAGGTGAACCTACTGAACACATTTATAAAATCATAAAACAATAATTATTAATATAATAATAAAAGATAGATATAAATTTCAATATATTTTTGTAAAATAATGAACATGTTATAAACATAATCTACACTAAATTTAAATACAAGTGAATATTGTAAAAATTCTATTATTAATTCTATTATATTATATTAAGTTAATATCATTTATATACAAACTGATAAAAAATAATATTGTCATATCAATAGGTTACACTAAACTCCAAAATAATAGGACATCATTTCAACATCTTAATTAATTATATTATCCAAATATCAATATTCCTAATGTATTCACAATACATATTACTAAATATGCTTAGCATTGCAATATACTACCACAGTGCCTCATGCAGTATACCACCATCAGTATCTATCTTTACCAAAGCTATCTAAATTCTATAGATAATTCTATTATAATACAATTAAATTCAGTCCTAGATCACATAATATAACATGTAGAGAATCAGCTTAAACAATAGATAATTACTCATACTGTGACAGTAACTAATAAAGCTATATAATTGTATATTATAAATAAATAAATTATTTTATTATAATATATTTTATTGATTAACATCTCATCATAATATAAACAAAATAAGAATACTTAACTTTGCTATAATGGTTTAGAAAGGTTTAGAAGAATTGTTTCCACATGATTCTCATAGCCCTTATGTTAGTGGCAACGTCGTATGACTTGAACCTATCCATGATTGACTCGTATTCTGTGACAATCTCCAACAGAGCATTTTTATTGTCCGTGTTTGTACTGAAAATATTGAAATGTAGTTGTTCATTTAAAATACAATAGATATTATTATTGTTATTTTATTTTGGTGGAGTCCTTTCATCCCATCCAAGAACTTAAATGAAGTTTTCACTTATAACCACATGGCTCTAATGTCCCTTTGAAGCCGCTCTCATGTTAAGGCATCCATGGTTTTAACGAGAGCCGGTCATTTATGTAATATACAATTATAATTATATAAGATCACTTCTAAATATTAATTTAAGACTTATTTTAATGGTCCGGATGAGGCTTGAATCCGCGTCCTACTGCCAACTTACCACACATGTTGTTTTAAATATCTAACGATAAATTATTATGTCTCGAAATTAAATATATTTTAAAATTCTGAAAAATAATAGCTTTTGAGAGAGAAAAAGAAATGATTTTAAGAGGCAATTTAAGAAATGAAAACAAAATAAAAGTTTAGTTTATGAAGAATGTACATTTAGAAGTAGTGAGGGAGCAACTGTTTATGTGAGAAAATACCTTAATTAAACACAACAATAACAGCAAAAACGACAAACTTACTTACAGTGTACATGTTATCTAAATAGATGGGTAAAGCGTGAGTCATTATTATTATTATTATTATTTTATTTAGACACCGTTTAAATATAATATATATTAACAATAGTGTACATTCTCTACATAGAGAGAAATTATTACAATTAACAATTATTAGTTATCAGTAATAATATGTAAATATTATTTATAAATATATAAATGAGTAAATATTCTATAGTAGAATATTTCCTCGTCAAATATAAATTATTCAAATATTATTATCGTAATAACCATCTAACTATTTTTTATAAAATAGTTCATATTGAAAATGATATAAATGCATATGTATAAGTGTCTAACATACTGTAGTTTGTAGCGGTGTTAATTCTATTACGTAAATTTATTACAACTTCTTTCTTGCAGTTTATAAAGAATACAGGTTTCAATCTGATGAGCTTTAGAATAATGGGTAGTATGATTAGATTTCTATATAAATAATAATCATTTATTAGAAGATGTTTATTATTATAATAAAATTAATTTAAATTTTCACTTTTAACTCTTCTAAATGGCTCCAAAATAATATTTTAATCTTCTACTGTTGTCGCCAAGTGTATATATATATATATATATATATATATATAATGTATATTTGTATTGAGTAAACACATTACATTAGATATATATTATGTTATCAAATAATTACCGGTATCAAAGCTATCTGCAAATCAAAGTTATTTGCATCAGGAGCCAAGAGAATCTCCAGAGCAGCCATTATCGGTTTAACAAAATACTCTGTAGTAATAGTAGTAGATAATTATCACGTGAATGGAAAAATAAAAAATGATGTATTACCCAGTAAATAATGTGTTGAAATTTGAATAGAAAATAAATAAAAATAAAATATGATGCCAATTATATGTTTAATTTGAGGTGATTTAGCATATGATATGATATTACCTGTTCCGATGCCAGGTCGAATGCGAAGATAATATTGGGTAATCAAAAGTACTGTAGCATAGAATTTACTGGTTCTTCTGTATTCACGGGTCAAATCTGCATAATTAATTAACAAAGTAGTAAAATAGTAAGGGATGATCAACGTTCAAAGATTAGTGAATTATTTACAACATGAATTCATATTAATTTATATTAAATAACGCTAGTATAGAAATAAATAAACTGGTAAAAAATAAATAAAAGTGAGAATGAAGTAATCTATGAAAAATAAAATAAAATATCAATAATTATTACCAATTATTATAATCAATATAAACTAAAATAGATTGAAATATATATAAAAATAGTTATCGAATTTGAACTTATGTATTACATGTTTCCAAAAAATAGAAGTAATAAAATATTAAATAATAATTTATTTTTCGTAAATTTTTAGATTTTATCATCATACAATAAAATATAAAATAATCGAATGTCATAATTTAATGATGAGAATACATATTATTCTATAGTATCTAGTATTTCATGATTAAATTATTCAAGAATTTCTACTTTACACCATTAGTTACCATTTCTAACATAAACGGTAATGAACATATTTTTGGTGGGTATAAACCATAATTAAAATAGAATTTATAAAATTCAATTATACTAGGAACTAATAAATATCGATAATTATTTTGAAATTTTATAACTATGCCGGTGGAGATCATCCCAAGTTCTATATCTATTCGCGTTATGATAAATGACCACTATTACTACTAGTGATGTAACCTTGTGAGATCTTGCAGAGCTCAGAGTCGACAATAATTCGCATCGGTTCCAGGATAGTCCTATCGTTGGTTATCACATGTGAGATGAGACGCATTGAGAAGTCTGCGTAGTTTACCTGCTTGATCACCTGGTTATAGAGTTTGTGGAACAGCCCCTGTATAGTGGGGGTGTTTATAGTGGTAACATTGTATGGGTTACGATTTGCGGAGGTGTGCAAGTGAGATTATAGTGTGAAACGGGTGTGGAAATGTACATCCGAAAGCCTATGTCGTATTCAACTATTTGGTAATTTTAATAATATTATGGAAATTTATTGTTTTTTGTTTTATATAGAAATTGTTCATATTAATTTAGAATAATAACTTGATTATATTATATTCTATAATAGAAATCTTCTGATCAATTTTTAAAAATTAATTTTAGATATTTATAATAACTTATTTCTTAATAATTCATAAAATTAATACAAACTTTGGCAAGATCAAAATCAATAAATTCTTTAGTCTTAGAATACTTATTTTTGTTTTCTTGATATATATATTTAAGAATTTTCCTTAATTTATCCTCGTCGGTTTTTCCAGTTGAAATTAAGTTACTGTACGCAATTTCCTGTAAATTAATATTAATGTAATAATTTTTATTTAAATATATCATTAATTACATTTTTACATTATTACAAATTTATTAACATATCCTCTATAGCTGTATTACAATGAAGGTACACATTTAAATTACAATATATTTATATATATAGATACAATATAATAAATATTGATCATATTTATAAAATATAAATATTATAAATTAATTTTTAGATTTATAAATATCATAATTTGTATATGGTTTAATTAATGATCTACTAATATTATTTTATCAACAAATTGTATGACTGATTGATATTTATTAAAATACTGAATGTATAATACTGTATACCTGGACTGTATATACATAGAAATGTACACTTACAGTGTACACTGTACACTGTACAGGATATGAAATAAACCACAAAATCTATAATAAATATATAAGAATAAATATATAAGATATAATAAATATATAAGAATTTAATCTATTGATAGAATTCTATCCCTTTAGGGATTTATAAATAATTTATTAAATTTAATTGCATAACATATATAATATGATGGAATATCTTAGAGGTATAGGATTATTTATTGACACAAATAATTGTAATTAATAAATCATAAAAAAATCATAAATAGATATAATTTTAGAAGAAAAATAACTAACATTATTTAACATTAATTTAAAATAAGTAAATTTTAAATTTAAATTTGTATTTACATAAATATATATATATATATATATATATATATATATATATATATATATCATATAATACATTAGTTAAAATATATATAAATATATATTAATGTGGCGACTTGACAATACGCGGATTTGAAATGCATACATGGTATTATAGTTATATAAATAAAAATAACAGTTTACATTTACATAGATTTATAATAAAACTTATATATAGTATAATAAATGCAATACATTACATGTTTAGTAATACCAAACTCCTTTGAAAAAACTAAATTTATATAAATTTATTCTCTATGATTATTATTAATATATATTTACTCAATACATATTGATATTGTTAATTTATTCATTCCATATAATTTAAATAATTTAATTGATATGAAGGATTATTTAATGTATAGAATTATCATATAGATATAGTGTAATGATACTTCTGGTACTGATTATACATACTATATATTTTATGCATAACATTAAATATAAGCAAGGACATAGCCTTGGTATAATATGTGGACATAGATAAAAATTAAATATATTGAAAACTGAAAATATTTTAAATTTATAAACTATGGAATTTTTCAGATTTGTACTACTCCTAATTATACGTTTAGCAACGAATTAAAATTGAAGTACATGAAAATATAAAATTATTAAAATACATATTAACAACTATTATATTTTAATTAATCATGAAAATATAGAATAAAGTATAACATTAATTCTTAAGTAGATATTGAGTAAATTAATATTTTTACATTTCTGGGATTATCAATTTTAATACTCTTAAATCCTCGCTTATCAATATAATTACACTCTCATCAGTTGAATGTAAATATAGAATAAATATACACTGTTAAAAATTAGGGTAGGCAGCGAATCCAATTTATAGGATAGGATCCTACAGATCGTTAACATATCACAACAATTTACCATGTACACTTAATAGGGTACACGACTTTTCAACTCACTAGGTTATAATAGGTTACCTATTTATATTGTTAGGGTATACCTTATGTATACATATATGTTAACTATTATGGTACGTGATTATTATATGTACATATCATGCAAATCAACTATGGTACATATCATACAATTTCATTAGGGTACACGGTATCATATAATTAGAGTACAGCTAGTTTAAAAAATGTAATGTACAGTTTGAACATTTTTAGGATACTGATCGGATATTGATTTATTAAAATTGTACCCTAATTACTAATTAAATTAGGGTACGGCTATGGGCTATATACATCCTAAAAAAAGGCACTCGTTGTACACTAATTTATAACAGTGTAGAATCAATACTAGCATCTTTCGACATTTTCCAAGCCATTTGATTATTTTTAATCTAATAGATAATATAAAACTAACAAAAAACAAAACAAAATTCAAATCAAAATAAAATAAACAAAATAAAGGACTCTAATAAACCGGACGTAATTTATTTAAATAACCAATAATCTTTAGAAAATTATAATTATAAAGGTCATAGACGTGAATAACCCCACTCTAATATTTTGAATATTATGAATAATTATAATTATAAATAAAATATTTTCTAAATGAAAAGCCTATTTTTCTACTTCTCGAAATCCTCGAAAATATACTTCATAATATGATATATATATAGATGCACTTTCAGTACAATTTAATTATTATATAACTTATATAATTGTTCAATGTATAGTTAGATATAACTGATATATCAAACTCTTAATTATGGATTACAAAATCTTAATTGCATATCTTTAAATGAATCAGGGTAAAAACTAACGCGCGATAGTTAAAAAGTAAACAACGCGAGTCGGTAGGCGGGAGTCGCGTATACACATAAAGGATATATATTCAATAAAGAACTTATATCCTTTCTATAATATGTACATTTGATGACATAATTAAAATTCGAATTTTATGATAAACTTAAATTCAATTCAATGATTCAACTCCCGCCTCACGGGTTTGTTTTTTTAATTATTGCGCGTTAGTTTTGACCATCGATATAAATAATGTATCTGTATATATAGCGCTTAATTAAGCGCTCACTGAGAGCCGCTCACGAGATTCTATTTTTAAATATCCGCCGCTATAACTCGATTTATTTACAACTTATTTAACTTAACGTTATTTAATATTTTATTTATTCAAATATCACTAATATATTATAATTATAATTACAATAATTATCATTTATGTAATCATTTATCATTATATATATTCAAGAACATAATAAATGTATTCATTATGTACATACATATAAATATTTAAATAAAATGATAGCTATTATATTCAATACAATATTGAAAGGTATACCTATATATATATATTATATAGTATGATCATATATACCTAAATAGTGTTACATTTATATGTGTAATATACAGTGTTTCACAGTGTGAATATTTAATGTGAATATTTTAATGTAATTTAATTCTATATTATGAATATAAAATGAATGTAAGATCATATAAATGTAGATCTATATATATATATATATATATATATATATATATATATATATATATATATATATATATATATACGAAAAATTAATTATAAACAACTTTATTATGGATATTTGTCAATAAGTTCAAGTTTAATTTAATTTATTAAATTAAATTATTTAATTATTTAATTAAATTATAGTTTAAATATTGTAATATAATATATAATATAAATCATAATATAAAATAATATATTATATATTATAATATATGCTATTATATTATTTATAACTTTACATATATAAAACATGTATAAATAAAATATATATTAGTAAAAAAAAATGTTAAATAATATATTTATTAATTATAATTTATAAATATATTGATAAAAATAAAGTATATAAATAATACTATATAGAAACATATATGAGAATAATTAATTAAATAAAATCAACAAATATAAAAACTTAATTTTATTAAATTATTATCATATATATTTTATTATTACAAATCAAAAAATAATATGAATTAACCTCGAAACTTGTTGCTGTGACAACATTAAATTAAATTAAATCTATTTTTACCTCATTAATTGAATTGAATAAATTCAAATCCTTATATTTTTATAAAATATTTTAATTTAAAAAAAATGTATCAAATATGAAATATTTAATATATATATTATAATTCAAAATTATGATGATGACTATAATATTTATTATACACTGTTTAAAATAGTATATATACTATCATCAAACATGTAGGAAATCAACCGAATGTAATAAATATTCAAAATACAATATATATTAATAAACGAAGATAACAAATTATTAAAATAAAGATCTAAACAGTCCTGGATACATCAAATGCATTGTGTTCGCCACAGATAACTAATTTTCTTGGAAGAATATTTCATGCATTGGGAGCTATATATCTGAAGCATCTTCATCTTGCAGTTCTACACTAACAAATACATATATATATAATTTACCTATGTATTAATTTGTATAATATACACCAATATTACTAACAGAGATTTATACATTTACTTACAATTTATACTTCTTTTCCCATTTCCTGTGACTCCAACTCTATTCAATTGTCTATTATTAACTGCCTCTCAGAACTTACTGACTGGTTCTCCCATAATTCCCTATCACTTAATATGACCAAATCTGACACCATCATTCTCTCCAGACCTACCTACCCCCTAATCATTACACACCCCTTTCTACTATCCCTTCCTACCTCATAATCCATAACAACTATTGTTTTCACCATCAACTCCCACCTAGATTTCTCTGACCACATATCTATAATGATTTGCAATGCCAACTATTTTCTTGTTAACATTAGAAAATCACGCAATAATTGATTTTTCAATGACTAAAACGCTAATACACGTAGAATTATATACTGCTGCTCACTTTTATGTAATCTACCCCTAAAGCTTATGCTTAAACTTGAGATGATACAACGACGTGCTATACCCTTTATAAACTGTGATCCATCTTAGATCTCCCGAGTACCTAGCAGACTTGATCAGTATTCAGACCCTTAGTCGAGCTAGCAGGAAATGTCACATTATGAAAATTGTGCACCGTTCGATTCTCTCAGTTCACTCTGAATCTGCTTTCTCTGTGGTAGCTCCAAAATACTGGAATGCTCTACCATATGACATTAGGTTTTGAAATCACTGTCACTATTTAAATGTAAACTCTCCACCCACCTATTAACATTGTAACCTACCCTCCCTTTTCCTTCATTTTTATTGTACTCTATTTATTTTATTTTTGTTTCCTTCTCATGACGCCCATAACCACCACGTGATTTTGTAGTCAATAAAACATTTTAAAATAAATAAAATAATGCAATGTGTGGTAGGTAAAACTCATGTATCAGAAGCATAGTATTTATGAAGGCGTATGGGGAGGTCGTACCTAGAGGTGATACCATTATATTGATTAGGTGTTGTGATGTCTCTGATTGAATTCATGACTTCTAAATATTCACTAGGAATAGAATATCTTATACATATTGTTAGTACTGTCAACTCTCGCTATCTCAAAATTCAAGGGACCGAAAGAATGTGTTCGAGATAACAAATTTCTGAGATATCAATTATTCTTACACTCATTTACATAGGTACAAAACTAGTATTGGTAAAAGTCTGAGTTATTGGAGTTTCTGATATATTGAGAGTTGACTGAATAATATTACTGGAATAATTTGATGAGGTCGATGAAGATTCATAATGATGTAATGAAGTAATATGATATATATTTTCAATGACATTCAATGACGATGTTTCAAAAATTGTCAACTTAATTAATGTTACCTATTAGTGAATTTACTTTACTTATATATTCTTAAGGTATAATATACAGTTTATAATGCATTTTCTAAATTATATGCTAACTAATTTTAATTTATATAATGATATATATTAACAATAAAATTAGAATTTAAAAATAGAGAGCATATAATAATTATAAATAATTTATGACAAATCATCAACTTTGTTATTATATATTCTACATCAAATAATAATAATATACAATAAGCTAATTTATATATCGTCAGACACACATGTAATAGGAAGTGAGTTTGAGCCTCATCCGGACAATTTAAATAGGTCTTAAAATAATATTTAGAAGTGATCTTATATAATTGGGTATAAATAAATGATCGGCTCTCGTTAAAACCATGAATGCCTTAATATGAGAGCGTCTTCGAAGGGACATTATAGCTATATAGTTATAAATTAAAACTTCATCTAAGTTCCTGGATGGAATAAAAGGAGGCCACCAAAATAAAATAACAATATATATATATATATATATATATATATATATATATATATATATATATATAACATACATATCAATATATTTTTACATAGCTAAGTACAATATAAAATTCATAATTGAAATTATTTTACTTGTAATATACCAATGTTATGTTGCAAGTTTTTCTATAAGATACAAGTTGTATATACAATTTTCATATTATATAAATTCTTCTCATTAATCCTAATTTTAGTTTAAATTTTTAACAATTTTAATATTAATTCTCTATTTAATTTATACATGTAAATTCATTAAGTTTTTTAATAGTATTTTATGGTCGATATTTTTTATTGAAATTGTATGCAAATATTTATACATATATATACATATATTATATGAATACAATATATATATATATATATATATATATATATATATATATATATATATATATATATATATATATTATTGCACATAATTATAATATATAAATACAATTAGAAAGTTTATTCATGTATAAAAAAGCATGGAAAATAAACAAATTATTTTATTTAAATATAACACTTTCAAACAATTTTTACATTTATATCATTAATATATTTTGAAGTATTACATATTTCTTTAAAGATTAAACATTACATTTAACATTGCTAATTTTGTAATTATTTTTTAAAAGTAAATTTAAAGAATGTATAGATGTGAATTTAAGTAATGTTTTTAATCATGATAAGAGACCCGGATTGGCAAAATCATAAAAAATATTGAATTTAATCTAGAGGTTTTTGGGATATTTAGATGGGTTTATTTAAAATGGGTAATACTAGGAAAGCATCATTTTATTATTACATATTCGTAGTAACCCAGGGTAGTAACAATAGTTTATATTATTATTATATCATTGTCTTATTAATAATATCATAGATATACATTTTTTTAATACAATTATATAAATATACATTAAATATATATGTATATATGTATATTCTTTAATAAAAATTAGTAATTATAATATTATAGATTATAAAATATATGTGATATTTATAAAATATATGAAATATTTGTGATATTTATATCTTATACAAAACATATATGTTGAAGATAGAAAGCATATATGTATAGATTAAATCTATTAGATTCACATATTTATATTCTCATACTACACATATTTATAAATATACAAGGATATATATAAATATATATATATATATATAATATAAATTAAATATAAACCATAAAATACATTTACTATAGTCACTACCCTTTATAAATGCATATTACCAGATTGCCTCTATATATTCTTATTACAAAGGGCTTTGTTATAAAACAATAGTATTGATTGACAATGTCACAATGTCATCTTCAATTCTAAATTAACATAAAATATACTATTATAAAGTTAAATATATGCATGTATTTAAATTAATATGTGTGTGTGTGCTCAATATGTTACACTGTGTATCCTATGTATATATCCCACTATATATATATGTGTGTATTTGTGTATAAGCACTTTTATAAAAACATTACAATATTTCTAATTTAATCTATATATCTTATGAAAATACTTAGTTAATATAACTAGTTAAATTAACTTATATTAGTTATAGTCAGGGTTGGACTAGTTGGGGCGTTTGGGTTTAAACCTTTTTGAAATTTAGTATTAAATAATTTCAGTTATCTTTTTGCTAAAATGATATCTATTTGATTGATTAAATTTATATTGTGTCAATAATTATTAACAATGATAATTAATCCTATACCTCTAATATATTCACTCATTATAAATATTTTATGTAAATAAATTATTTTATGATGAATATAACCAAAATACCTCAAAAATACCAAAACCCAATATATAATATACCTCTCGATTAGATTCTAGATTTTTTTGAATCTCTAGTTATATCTAAATTAGATACAAATATATTGTTTTCAATACAGAAAGTATAGAAATATATAGTTAGAAAAAGAATAAATAATACAGATAAACTAATATAGATACGATAGAGAATCATAAGTAAGTACTTGATGCTCCATTTGCGAGGTGTTGGGTAGCGTGAATCCTTCATAGGGGATACTAACAGTGTACGCCGTAACACAACACTGTACGGTGTTGTGTTCTCCATTTCCGCTTACCTATCACAGCAGCTAGTCGGGGGCGACACATTACCAATGTAAGCTATGTAAGCTATGATGAGGAATGGTATTAGCAGTTAAATTCATGAGTTATCGCAAGTTGAATGCAGATATTTACGATCTCGATACTCTTCTTTTCTATCATCGGAGATTCAGTGATTTTATAATGAAATGATATTTATTATACTTCTTATATAATATCATTTACATATTCATTATTTTATAATTGAAGCTGAGTATAATGAAAGACAGCTGAGATCATACTTTCAAATATTCACAAATAATTTTGTATTTATATGTTTTGTTATAGATTAAATATATATGGATGTTTGCTAATATGGCCTCAGTTTATTGTTGTTTAGATACAATATTTTATGGGGCAAGTATTATAATAACTTTCGTAATTAGTTCATTAGTATTCTACATTTCTCCATTCTCCATATCCTCCCCATATGTGATTATTGCCCAATTCCCGGATGTTTTACACTATATGTATACTGATAACATAAAACTCTATTCCTTCATTTGATTAACTACTAATATCCCACATGATAACTCTCAACTCTCACGTGCTTGTGCTTCCGCTATTAAAATCTGGCTTCCCTAAAATAACCTTACCTTGTTACCTTGTGCCGTCGAGTCGTAACCGACCCCTGGCGACGTCCATGACAGTTCCTCTCCATATCACTCTATTTCTGGCTTCTGCTAGTATCTTCATTGTGTTGTCGTTGGCTATATAATTCTGCACATTGTTCAGCCACATTATGTGTGGCCTACCCCTTCGCCGTTGACCATCCATCTTTCCTAGCATCAGCTGTAGCTCTATCGAGTCCGCTCTCACCACGTGTCCGAAGTATGATAAGGCAAGTTTGACAATTTCTGCTTCTAGCGTTCTTTTGGGTTTTATGCTGGCAATGATTTCTATATTTGTCTTCCTATCTATATAGGTCACTCCTAGCAGGTTTCTCCAACACCACATTTCGAAAGCATCGATTTTTGCTCTTTCCTTCTTCTTTAGAGTCCAAGTTTCTGCACCGTATAGAATAATCGGGAAAATAAGTGTCTGTACAATTTTTACTTTAGTGGCGAGTCTTAAATCTCTATCTTTAAAAATTTTCCTCAGACTCCCCATTGCACTTTTTCCCATTGCAATTCTTCTGTGTAATTCCATATCTATTTGTCCGTCACTTGTTATCAAGGCTCCCAGGAACACAAATCTTTCAACTACTTCTATATTTACGCCATCAACTATTATAGAATCGAGTTCTCCTGTTGCCGTCACCTTAGTTTTTTTGACATTTAGATATAACCCAGCTTTCTCACTCAACGATTTGACTTTTTCTATAAGTTCTATAAGGTCCTCTCTATTACCGGCTATCAATTTGGTGTCATCCGCATATCTTAGGTTTGATACTTTCCTTCCACCTATGCCAATGCCTTTGTCCAACTTATCTAGAGCCTCTCGCATTATCTTTTCTGCATAGATGTTGAATAGCAATGGAGATAGAATGCAACCCTGGCGTACTCCTTTACCAATCAGTATGTTGCCTGTCTCTCCATACTCTGTCCTTATAGTCGCTTCCTGATTTGTATACAAGTTACTAAGCATGACAATCAAATGTTCAGGTACTCCCATACCTTTGAGAGTGTTCCATAATCGTTGATGGTCTACACAATCAAATGCCTTCTTGTAGTCAATAAAACACATGAATAGTTCTCTTTGATTATCCCTAGATCTTTCCATCAGCCATCTCAGGTTTGATATGTGGTCTCTAGATCCTCTACCTCTTCGGAACCCGGCTTGTTCGATCGGTAGTTCAGGGATAAGGAAGGCCTCCAGTCTTTTTTGTACAACTCTCAGAAGTATTTTGCTAGCATGTGAGATTAAGGCAATAGTTCGATAATTCCCACATTCTTTTTTATCTCCTTTAAAATAACCTACTCCTCCTTAACTCATCGAAAACATCTCTTCTCAATATCCCATTTACATATTACTGTTTTTCTCCTATTATTATTGATGGTCACAACATAAGTCATTCCTATTCTATCATTAATCTTATGAAATTACTCTATCTCTAACCTATCCCATAAATTACATATAGTGAATATTTACAAAACTGGTTACAAAATGTGGATAATTAATAATAACTTCCCCCACTGACTATTACCAATTATCATGATTAATGTCCTTGTCCTATTCAATATTGGCTACTGGTCCTCTCTTATCTATCATCTTCTCTCTATACATTATTATCATACTTGAAACGTACCATTAGTGCGACTATTCATTTGGACTGTTTCCATACTTGATTGACTCCCTCATTCCTTACCTGACCTGACTCAGATCAAGGTTGCATTTTAAAATAATTCCATTTTCCGAATCTTCTCACTTGCTCATAAATTTATTTATTCTTGATCACTATCTTATATGAATGATGTCTACTTTAAAGATGCTCCTTAATTTTAATCTAATAGAGTTATTTATATAACGTTCCCCAGATTCAGATTTAAATTCCGTAACCTGAGTTTAGTTATATCATATAACTTATATGATATATATATATTATATAATATATGATATATATATATATATATAACATATAACCCATACACTCCCATTCCTCCTTTACTATCCACTACGAGTAATATCTCTCCTCTATCCAGTGATATATTATTTATATATTTATTATTATTCGAGCAGTCCTTTATTTTTATTTTGTTTGTGTTTATTTTATAATTCTCATTCTTATTTATTCATTGTTTTTTGTGTGCACCTACAAGGGAGGACTAATACCTATGCAGTACCTAGACCAAGTAACAAGTACCCATAAATATAATTATCTATCTATCTAGTAGGTATATTTAAAATATTAAATTATTAAGTTATAACATATATTAAATCCATGATATATATATATATATATATATATATATATATATATAATTTAAATATTAAGAACAGAATAATGTATCTATATTTATGTAAATATATATAATAATTTAAATAAATATTAATGAATACTATATTATGTATTTAATGTGATATAAAGTATTAATACTGATATAAATACAGCATAATTAATGATAGGGAATACACAAAAGATAGCAATGCATTATTATAAGTTATAATTTATAACTAAAATATAAAATATACCTATGAATGAATGAAATCAGTTTATAGACAAAGTCTAAGGAAGATCAGTGACAGCGATAAGCTTTATTGATTCGATTCCTTCTGACATTCTGACAGTGTCATATATATCATCATATATATGATCATATATATCATATATATCATCATATTCATTCAAATAAAATAAAAATATAATAAAATAGTAGTACAATTATGGGAGGGGGGGATATTCTCACTATTACCCTCAGTGACCTACTAGCTCCATTCATTCTCCCCTACTAGTCCCATTCATACCCCTATTAGTTCTACTCAGAGCCCCCTACTAACTCAACTCATACTCCCATACTAGATCCACTCAGAGCCCCTCCTACTAGCTCCACTCAGAGCCCCCCCTACTAGATCCACTCAGAGACCCCCCTACTAGCTACACTCAGAGCCCCCCCTACTAGCTCCACTCAGAGCCCCCTACTAGCTCCACTCAGAACCCCCTACTAGCTCCACTCAGAGCCCCCTCTACTAGCTCCACTCAGAGCCCCCCCTACTAGCTCCACTCAGAGCCCCCTACTAGCTCCACTCAGAGCCCCCCTACTAGCTCCACTCAGAGCCCCCTACTAGCTCCACTCAGAGCCCCCCTACTAGCTCCACTCAGAGCCCCCCCCTACTAGCTCCACTCAGAGCCCCCCCCTACTAGCTCCACTCAGAGCCCCCCCTACTAGCTCAACTCAGAGCCCCCCGTACTAGCTCCACTCAGAGCCCCCCCTACTAGTTCCACTCAGAGCCCCCCTACTAGCTCCACTCAGAGCCCCCCCTACTACCTCCACTCAGAGCCCCCCCTACTAGCTCCACTCATAACCCCCTACTAGCTCCACTCATACCCCCTACTAGCTCCACTCATACCCCCTACTAGCTCCATTCAGAGCCCCCCCTACTAGCTCCACTCAGAGCCCCCAGAGCCCCTCCTACTAGCTCCACTCAGAGCCCCCCCTACTAGCTCCATTCAGAGCCCCCCCTACTAGCTCCACTCAGAGCCCCCCCTACTAGCTCCACTCAGAGCCCCTCCTACTAGCTCCACTCAGAGCCCCCTACTAGCTCCACTCAGAGCCCCCCCTACTAGCTCCACTCAGAGCCCCCCTACTAGCTCCACTCAGAGCCCCCCCTACTAGCTCCACTCAGAGCCCCTCCTACTAGCTCCACTCATACCCCCTACTAGCTCCACTAAGAGCCCCCCCCTACTAGCTCCACTCAGAGCCCCCCCCAACTAGCTCCACTCATAACCCCCTACTAGCTCCACTCAGAGCCCCCCTACTAGCTCCACTCAGAGCCCCTCCTACTAGCTCCATTCAGAGCCCCCCCTACTAGCTCCACTCAGAGCCCCTCCTACTAGCTCCACTCAGAGCCCCCCCCTACTAGCTCAACTCAGAGCCCCCTACTAGCTCCACTCAGAGCCCCCCTACTAACTCCACTCAGAGCCCCCCCCTACTAGCTCCAATCAGAGCCCCCCCTACTAGCTCAACTCAGAGCCCCCCTACTAGCTCCACTCAGAGCCCCCCCTACTAGCTCCACTCAGAGCCCCCCCCTACTAGCTCCACTCAGAGCCCCCCTACTAGCTCTACTCAGAGCACCGTAGCACCTTGACGCAATACGGTAAGCTCGAGCTGACGATTAGCTCTGGAGCCCACACGTCGGAAGCGATATTTTACGTCGTCGACACTCCCGGACCCGTTCTCCTGGGATTCCCGTCGAGCACTGCACTGAAGTTAGTCACAATGTATTGCTCCGTAAACCCGCAACTATAACTAGCATCCACCGCGGATCTAGTCAAGGAAAACCCTAAATGTTTCGCACCCATCGGAAATATTGAGAGTACCTATCTGATCGTTGTTGACCCATGCGTAAAACCGATCGTATATGCACCCCGCCGATGCCCTATCCCGTTCCGAGACGAGGTCAAGGCCACTCTCGAAGGCATGGTAACCCTAGGGGTCATCAAGCGTGTACACGAACCTACAGACTGGGTATCGAGTTTCGTGTACAGCCGTAAGGCTAACGGCAAGATACTCATATGCCTTGACCCGAAGGACCTTAATCTCGCGATTAAAAGACCGCATTATGCTACGCGGACACTAGACGAAGTGACACACCACTTAGGCGGCGCTCGGGTTTTCTCAAAACTCGACGCGCGCTCAGGGTACTGGTCGGTCCATCTCGACCAGCCCTCGAGTCTATTAACCACATTCAATAGCCCCTTTGGTAGATACCGTTTCCTCCGCCTACCTTTCTGACTGAACCTCAGCCAAGATGTGTTCCAGGAATGTATGGACCGCATACTCGAGTATTGCCCAGGAATGATCGGAATCGCCGATGATGTAGGCGTCTTCGGAAAGTACGAACGACAACACAACAAGAACCTCCGTCATCTGATGAGGACCGCATCACAACACGGCCTCGTCTTCAACGAATCTAAATGCTCGATAAAGACTGACAGTCTTACCTTCTTTGTCTCCACTTCGACAAAGACGGCGTACAATGTACGCCGTACATCCCGATCCCGAGCGTGTGAAATCGATCCAACAGATGACTTCACCAGATTCTCCGCAGGCCCTGCGAGAATTCTTAGTATCACGACCTACATGGAACCATTTACCAAAGACCTGGCACACCATGCGACACCTCTACGAGAACTTCTCAAGAAGGATGTCGACTATCAGTGGTCCCCTACTTATGAGAAGATATTAAATAACTTAAAAGATCGAATATGCGCACAGACTACTTTGTCATATTACGATCCAAAGAAGAAGACAATGATTCAAGTAGATGCTTCAGGCCATGGCTTTGGCGCCAACCTCCTACAAGATGATAAACCCATAGCCCTCGCATCAAAGACCATCATCCCGGCTGAGACCTGTTACGCTAATATCGAAAGAGATATGTTGGCCGTAGTCTTTGGATGCGAGAGGTTTCACAACTACTTCTTCGCTACCAATTTCATTGTCCAGTCTGACCACAAGCCACTAGAGATGATCACCCGAAAGAACCTATTCGCCGCACCTACCCGACTCCAAAGAATGCTACTCCGAGTGCAGCAGTACGATTTCAAACTCTTCTACAAACCTGGAACAGAGATGCTAATATCAGATGCGCTTTCCCGCCAGCCATCAGACTCCAGCGAACACATCGACCTTGACGCTTAGATCAGCCCCGTGCAGTTCGCAACGCAGAAGATAGAAAATTTTAAATTAGAAACCAGCCGAGATGAAACACTTCAAGCCCTGCTTCACGTAATCCACATCGGGTCGCCTGCAGTATATCGAGACGTTACGAAAGACCTTAGAGACTACTGGCCGTTCAGAGATGAACTTACCACACATGACGGTTTAATCTTGAAAGGCCCGCAAGTTCTCGTACCTCCACACTCGCGACTATCGATCCTCAACACTCTACACATCCCTCATATGGGAATCATCAAAACATGCGATCTAGCGAGATCACATGTCTACTGGCCCGGTATCTCAAAAGATATTACAGACATGATCCACAAATTTCTCAAGTGCCGAGAACACGCAAACCAGCAGTGGAAGGAACCCCTATTGCCATATGAGACACAATGACCCATCCATAGCAATACCTAAGTTCCGACTTATTCTACTATAAAAATATCACGTATCTTTATATGCGATTATTATACTAAATTCCCATTCATATACGCTATGTGTGCGCCCATAACCAGTGCAAACATTATAGATCGGCTAAAGACACTATTCGCTGAACACGGCATCCTAGTTACTTAGCGACAACGGAGGACACTATTCGTCACAAGCGTTTCGAA